>CM059428.1:35981603-35984103 GCA_030390025.1 Squalus acanthias
CACACACACACATTCTCTCTCTCACACACACACATTCTCTCTCACACACACACATTCTCTCTCACACACACACATTCTCTCTCACACACACACACATTCTCTCTCACACACACACATTCTCTCTCACACACACACATTCTCTCTCACACACACACATTCTCTCTCACACACACACATTCTCTCTCACACACACACATTCTCTCTCACACACACATTCTCTCTCACACACACACATTCTCTCTCACACACACACATTCTCTCTCACACACACACATTCTCTCTCACACACACACATTCTCTCTCACACACACACATTCTCTCACACACACACATTCTCTCTCACACACACACATTCTCTCTCACACACACATTCTCTCACACACACACATTCTCTCTCACACACACACATTCTCTCTCACACACACACATTCTCTCTCTCACACACACATTCTCTCACACACACACATTCACTCTCACACACACACATTCACTCTCACACACACATTCTCTCTCACACACACACATTCTCTCTCTCACACACACATTCTCTCTCACACACACACATTCTCTCTCACACACGCATATTCTCTCTCACACACACACATTCTCTCTCACACACCAATACATTCTCTCTCACACACACACATTCTCTCACACACACACACATTCTCACTCTCACACACACACACATTCTCCCTCTCTCACACACGCACATATTCACACTCACACACAACACTCATTCTCTCTCACACACACACATTCTCTCTCACACACACACATTCTCTCACACACACACACATTCTCTCACACACACACACCTTCTCTCTCACACACACACATTCTCTCTGAGACACACATTCTCTCTCACACACACACATTCTCTCTCACACACATATTTTCTCTCACACACACACATTCTCTCACACACGCACATTCTCTCACACACACACACACATTCTCTCTCACACGAGAGTGTTGAGAACCTGCGAGGGCTCGGCAACAGTCTGATGCTCCTGCGGCTGGGCAGGGGTTGAGACGCCGATCTCACTTGGGTGCGCACTCTGGTGGGGCTCTGACCGAGGACTTGTCAGTGGCATGGTCGTGTGAGCGCTTGGAGAGGAGCCCCCACCTCCTTGATGTGTGCCACCAACATCCCTCTCATGGGTCAGGTCCACCTCAGCGCTTGCAAGTGAATTGAGAGCACCTTGCTGCACATCAGGGTGGCCATGGCGACCCGTATCTGCACTGGAAGTCCTACTCAGAAGGACTTCCATGAAGGTCTGGTTTCTCTGTTCAATAGATGACCATCGTTCCTCAAGAGATGCCATTCTATTCTGAACAATGACCATGTTTTCTGCACTCTGGCGACTTATCTCCTCCATAGCCGTAGCCATCCTCTCCTCTACTGTAGCCAGCCTTTCCACGGAGGTTGCCATCCTTTCCATGGTGATGCATTCATGCGCCAATGACTCCACAAAGGCTCTGCTCATGTTCGCTATGGACTCCTCCATTCGCTCCACACTCGCAGCGACCCTGGAGACAAAACCTGCCAGAGACTCCTGCATCTGTTCCTGGAGTCCCAGCACCGCTGATCTTATGGATGGACCCAGAGGCAGAGGGTCGACATGCAGCTGAGCCGAGGTAGGAGAGTCCTGCGCCCTCCGACTAGGACTCTCCACTGCTGTCCCTGTCTCCACCATTTGCTGATGCTCACTTGTGAGCTGTGATACACCAGGTGACAACACTACTCAATGTCCCGAGGGTCCCACCGAGGTGTGAGTCTCTGCGCTGGTGCTGGTTGCGTGAATTCTGCTGACGCTGCGCCCTCAGAGGTTGCAGCTTCCTCTGAGGAGTCTGTCTGCTCAGGCTCTTCCTCCTGGCTAGTGGGGACGGGTGCTTGCGATGGTCCTGTGGGGGAGTAAAGGAAAGAGTCAGAGATGTGATGCCAAGGTTACATGCGCATTGCATATTGCAGATGATCATAAATCCATCTGTTAGAGCTTCAGATTCATTATCAGCGACTCATGCAATGTCAATGAGAGAGATGGAACACTATTCAGTCACCAGCTTGCTCTGATGCACCCGTCTGTCCGTCCCCCACTTGCGTTTCCTCCTCTACGCCCACAATCTCCAGGACCGCATCCTCCCAGGGGGTGAGCTGGGCTAATGAGGGTAGCCCTCCTCCTGTCCTGGCTCTTTCCCTTTTATTGTGAGCTCTCTTTTCCTGCAATGAGGGAGACAAGTGGAGTTTGAGTGAGATTGAAGGAGTGTGTGTAAAGAATCCATAGCATAGATGCTTAGAAGGAGACAAAGATGGATTGAGGTGGTGAGACTAAGGGCCCTCCCTGTGTGCTGTAAGTTGTTTTCAAAGCATGACAGTGATAGGGAGTGTGAGGGCTGCATAGTCGAATAGTAAGGTGAATGTGACCATAGAGGGAGAGGGAATGGGTAAGGGTGCATGGATGTCAGTGTCAAGTGGGATATGGAGGAAGAGGTTGCT
>CM059428.1:35989103-36145238 GCA_030390025.1 Squalus acanthias
ACTTTCTCTCTCACACACACACATTCTCTCTCTCACACACACACACTTTCTCTCTCACATACACACTCACATTCTCTCTCAGACATACACACATTTTTCTCACACACACATTCACTCACACACACACACACATTCACTCACACACATACATTTTCTGACACACACACATTCTCTCTCTCTCACACACACACACATTCTCTCTCACACACACACACATTCTCTCTCACACAGACACACATTCTCTCTCTCACACACACATTCACTCACACACACACATTCTCTCTCACACACACACATTCACTCTCACACACACACACATTCACTCACACACATACATTTTCTGACACACACACATTCTCTCTCTCTCACACACACACACATTCTCTCTCACACACACACACATTCTCTCTCACACAGACACACATTCTCTCTCTCACACACACATTCTCTCTCACACACACATTCTCTCTCTCACACACACATTCACTCTCACACATACACAAATTTTTTCTCACCCTCACACTCTCTCTCTCTCTCTCTCACACTCTCACACTCTCACTCTCTCTCTCACACACTCTCACACTCTCTCTCTCTCACACTCTCACACTCTCACTCTCTCTCTCACACACTCTCACACTCTCTCTCTCTCTCACACTCTCACACTCTCTCTCTCTCTCTCTCACACTCTCACACTCTCTCTCTCTCTCTCACACTCTCACACTCTCACTCTCTCTCTCACACACTCTCACACTCTCTCTCTCTCTCTCACACTCTCACACACTCACTCTCTCTCTCACACATCCACCTCTCACACTCTCATACTCTCTCTCTCTCTCACACTCTCACACTCTCTCTCTCACACACTCTCACACATTCTCTCTCTCACACTCTCACACTCTCTCTCTCTCTCACACTCTCACACTCTCACTCTCTCTATCACACACTCTCACACATTCTCTTTCTCACACACCTGCCTGTCTAGTGGCAAATCTGCCAGAACAAATTCCTGCTTTTGGTCACACGCAGGTATTTTTATAACAGTTCATCAACTTGCCATCATTTGCTCACACCAGTTTGGTGTTTTGGAAGCAGACTACCTGAGACAGACATTAAAAGCTCGTGCGTTATTAGGTATCTTACAATCATAGAAGCTCCAGCACAGTAGGAGGTTGTTTGACCCATTGCACGTACTCCAATGTTATTGTGTAGTTCGCCTTCAATTCAGATCATTTTGTAATGCATAGCCTTGGAAAGACCAATAGAATGGATACTGTCATTAAATACCGCTCTGTACAGCTAGAAATGGATAGTCTGCCCTTAGCAAATCAATAATCACTGTTTCCATATTTTATTTCTTCCATTTCTATGCTGTCTTAAGACCAACACGCAATTTCCCTCTGGGTGTACGATGTACCTAAAGGTCTGTTGTTGTTACTCCCAAAAGCTTCTAAAGTACTTAAAGAGCGACGGGCTTCATTAAAAAAAAGGGGTGAAATTGGGTATCGCCCTGTTTGGGGCGCTAACTTTTGAAATGTTGAAAATTTAGCCCCAGGTGCTAAGGATTCTGAACTTCTACTAAATTGGGTGTTAGCGCCCCAGGAAGGAAGTGGGGCGCTAAATCAAGTGCTAATGACCTCAGTGGGGTGCTACAGGGGCGCTACCAGCAGAGCGCTAATGATTTTCAGGTCCAATGCATTCATCCATGATCCTTCACACTGTTTCCTTCCAGCTCCTAAAGGGGAGGTTGCATCATTGTGCAGATCCTCATTTTCAACATTGCTGGCTTTGAGGCGACCTGTGAGCAAGTGAATCTTCTGATGGCTATGGCTGTTCCCACTCCCAGGGAGAGAGCTCGTCAGTTCACAGACGTGGCATTGGAGGCATTGGTGGCTGGAGTGGAGCGAAGGAGGTGTTGCCGGCCACTGGAAGGAGGCCATCGCCTCAGGGCAATGTGGAGGGAAGTGGCCCAGGAGGTCTCAGCCAGTAGTGTGATGGAACGCAGCCTGACACAGTGCTGCAAGAAATTCAACGGCCTCAGTCGGGTGGTCAAGGTGAGTACATGCTTCAACAGCTCCTACATACCAGCATCTGAACCTCAGTCTGTGCACACTGTGCAAAAACCACACTCTCACCACTCACCCACCAAACATCTTCACCTACTCAAACTCACATCCACATCTCACGCCTTGCCTACAATCACAGCTGTTCAACTACGGCAGGCATATCTCCCAAACACATAGCTGGACTCTGACTCAAACACATTTGTTTCTCGTGCAGGCCAAGATGGCCCACAGTAGGAGGGAGCAGCAGAGAACAGGCGGGGGTGATGCACAGCTCCAGCAGCTCTCAGACCTTGAGGAGCGAGTGCTGCGACTCATTGGGCAGCAGGTGGTGAGCGCTGTGGCCGTCGAGGACATCGACCCCGTTGGGGGCAAAAATGGTATCTTCATCCCCTTTCCTTCTCTCATCCCACTTCCCCCTCACACCACAAACCTTTCTCACTTTCCACCTCCTGAGAATGTCTGCATTCCTTGCTCCATTCCTGCCCCCTGTCCTCACCTTAACACGAGTGTTGTGCCTGTATGCTTTCAGATAATCAGCAACCAGATGACCAGCCTATCCCTGAGCCCCCCACTGAGAGTGAGGAAGGAGAAGAGGAGGAGGAGCAAAGCACCGCGTCACTGCATCTCCTCCTCGTCCTCCTCCTCCTCATGTGGTGCGACTAATCCTGCTGGCAATGGCTGTGCCTCATAATGGCCAAGTTGTGCAGCACGCAGCAGACGACGACGAAAAGTGACACCCGCTCAGCCGAGTACTGGAGGGCTCCTCCCAAGCGGTCAAGACAGAGGAGCCGTTGCTTGAGCACTCCGATGGTCTGCTCAACGATGTTCCTGGTGGCAGCATGAGTGCTGGGCACAAGTGGTGTTGGGGTTGCGGAGGGGGGTCATGAGCGAGGTGGCGAGCGGATAGTCCTTGTCTCCCGGCAGCCAGCTGCAAGCTTCATGTGGTGGCTGGAACAGATCTGGCACAAGAAGCTTGGTGCCTCCTGTTAGCGCCCCCTGGAGGCGCTAATGGGAGGCACCAAGGAAGCCAATTTCTATATTTGTATATTTGTAGATGGAGAAGAGACAGCAGACATTTTGGCACAACCACATCACACACAATGGCACAAATTACGTTATGTTGTGTGCTTGAAGCAATTAAAAATATAGTTGACCAAATATATGTCAAGATTAGACTGGGTGGGTGGATGAAGACAAAGGAGTGGAAGGTTTATGGGATCAGGATGGGTAAATGTGATTGGAACTATTTGGAGTGTAAACGCCAACACACCTGTGTCCGTGTTGTAACTTCTATGTATCTCATGCAGATGGCGAGGGCGATTTTCCTGACATTAATTCCTGGGAAACGCTTATTCCCTGGGCGCTGATGGCAGGAAACGGGACCTGTGACGCTGGGCCTCAAACCCACTTTGAGGTTACCCGGGATTTCCCGGTGCCTTGTGCAGACTCGAAAGCACTTCCTGAGATTTACCCTCGACTTCGCCGCCCACGCTCCTATTCACTGTCTATCCGCGGCTGCACGCTGCGGACTTCAGTATCTCCTGGGTCGCGTCCCGTACAATACCACCGATTAGCTCATTTTGTCACCGTTTCTTATACCTCTCCCAATCTTACCACCCTTGCATTTGCCCACGGTGAATGACAACTGCCATTCGTCAGCCCAGCTCCCCCCAGTCTATCCAGGGCCTTTTGTATTGGATCAGTCCGTTCCCTATTGTTTGCGGCCCCTCCCAGTTTTGCAAACTTGGGGAGTCCTGTTTCTGTCCCAACCTCCGAGTCACGTGTATACATTGTAAACAGCAATGGTCCCCAGGGTAGCTGGAATTGGGAGCAGAAAATCTGCCAGAGCTCCAGTGACCTTTCCTGGAAATACGCTTGAGCAGACAATGGATGAGGACGGGAGCGAGCTCAACGGTGAGGCCTTATGCGGTTGAATAGCTCTCTGCTACCTGTCTAAGTTTAGGTGTCAGCTGTGGCTCAGTAGTAGCACTCTCACCACTGAGTCAGAAGGTTGAGCACCATATCCAGACTGTCACTCCCAGTGCAGTGCCGAGGGAGTGCTGCACTGTCAGAGGTGCAGACTTTCGGATGAGACGTTAAACCGAGGCTTCGTCTGCTCTCTCAGGCGGACGTAAAAGATCCCATGGCACTATTTCGATGAAGAGCAGGGGAGTTCTCCCCTGGTCAATAGTTGTCCACTGACACTGGGCAGAAAAGATATTTTATATGAAAAAAACTCACTGGCTATTTACAGAAGTGTTAATGCTCAATTCCAGCTCCTTTTCCTAGCCCTCCTTTCCCAAATTACAACTGCTGAAAACATTCACGGAGCGAAACAAAATCCAATAATGATTGACTGTGAGACTTAAAAAGGAACGGAGAGCTTTGGCCAGCAAGACTTCATGAATCTTCTCTCAAGTCTATCAACACTTAAAGGCAGACAGAGAAAATAACACAGCTGCAGCTGGGCAAAGCTTGGGAGGTTAAAGGTCAATGCCTGCATCTGCATCTCCGTTGAGGGCAGAAAAGTAAAGGCTCCCTTAATTTTTTTTTTTGCAAGTCAGCGCTATTTTAGAAAGAGCAGATACTAACTTAATTACCACCTTCTCCCTTTTGTGCCTGAGCTTTGCTGTGGAGCATAAATCAATAGCGAAGGTCACATTGAGAAAAAATGCACCCAAATGATGCTGTTGCTCCCTTCATCATGGTTTAGTGCAACTGCTTGTCGGTGACCTCATTAAAATGGCTGTGAAAGAAGAGAATGAAACAACAGACTTTAAAAGGTCTCTGACAAGATCGATTTCCTGTGACAGCTTCTCCAGACCCAATTTCCCCCTCCGTCTATGGGGAAAATAAAGGCCGTTTGTACATCAGCAAATTGCATTTGTGCCCTCATGTGTATAACCGCCACCCCATCCCATTTTAAATTCACCTTGCTCAGTCCACCCTTCCCCTTTCAAGAAGAAGAACCAGGGAGCCTCACAGTCAGGAGCACTGCCATGTTCAAACTGAGGTTGAAGGCCACTTTTTGCACCCCATCATTAAGTTTTCTTCAAACTAGCAGAAGCGTGTCCCTATTTTGTAGGCAGATGTGAATGGCTTGCCACACAGCTAATTTGTTTATAACAGCTAACTTTAATAACATTCATAGTTAATTTTAATAAAATTCATAGTTAAAAGAAAATTGAATTTTTTTTTGAAAGGGACGCCAGGGGCTGGATTGTAGGGTGGGGGGTGGGGGGGGCGCGTTTATTTCACTGAAAAGTGCGAAAGGAGGAGAAATGTTGTCTGTTGTGTGGCTTAACGTTAATCGGATATAGAAGATGCAATCAGTGATTTAACATCCACTGGAGATGTCAGAGGGACTGCAAATGAACTTGTGCGTGGTAATCAACAACAGCAACTTACAATTATATAAGGCGCCTTTAATGTAGTAAAACGTCCCAAGGCACGTCACAGGAGCGCAATTAGACAAAAGTTGACACCGAGCCAAAGAAGGAGACAATAAGACGGGTGAGGTAGGTTTTAAGGAGCGTCTTAAAGGAGCAGAGGGAGGGAGAGAGGCGGAGAGGTGTAGGGGCCGAATTCCAGAGCTTAGGCCCATGACGGCTGATGGCGCGGCCGCCAACAGTGGGATGAAGGAGGAAGTGAGGATTACACAAGGGGGCAAAACTGGAGGAACGCAGAGTTCTCGGAGGCTTATAGGGCTGGAGGTGGTTACAGAGATAGGGAGGGACGAGGCCCCGGAGGGATTTGAAAACAAGGACGAAAATTTTAAAATCGAGGCGTTGCTAGACCGGGAGCCAATGTAGGTCAGCGAGCACAGGGGTGATAATGAACAGGACTTGGTGCGAGTTAGGACACAGTCAGCAGTTTTGGATGAGCTCAAGTTTATAAATGACTCCCTCGCAGCTTCAAAGACTTTAAAAAAGGAGAACCTCAGAGCCCCGTGTGGCATTGGGAATTTCTGGCTGCAGGCCAGAAATGACTACTTACAAAAATCGCATTAGACCATGTTGTAGATGACGGGACAGCAACCAGCTGTGTAATATTAACAGCGGTGCAAGGTTTGTTGTGTTCAAATATCTCAAGAAATGAGACCTTAACCAGGACCTTCCTTTTAAAATGATGTTACTAAAAGGAACAGTTTTCATTCTAATCCTAAATGTTAGGTTTCTATCCCTCTTGATGAAGTGTGTGAGGCTTTAAAACTGCTGGGCTGAGACAAGGTGGGGAGCAGACATTTACGCCTCGATTTTAAACCCCTCGCCCAGCGAGAATGGTGCAATGGAGGGGTTAAAATTAGGCCGAGTTGACTTACCGGGCTGAGGTCGCTCCATTCCCGCCCGGCGCCAGCCTATCTTTGTCGACTTTCAAGTGGGCTGAGGTTCCCAGACCTCCTGCTACAGGCAGAAGGGGCCTACTTCACATTCAAAAGTTGTGGTCCGATGATTTATCGAGTCAGGGGGAGTCCCGGTCGGTGTCGAATCCGGCAGGAGGCGCCCACTTGCCGAAGAGGCCAAGGTAAATTTAAAAAGGTAACTTCGCTGTGAAATCCTTGTGGGCCAGGAGGAGTTGGGGCACTGCCTCCTAGGCCCCGCAAGGAGTCGTTGGGCCTCCTCAGCCCCGGCCTTGCCTTTCCCTCTTGGCATTGGCATCGGCAGCCAATGTCCTTGCCCAGCGCTGAGGTTTTGCCGAGGACCGTTCCCTTGGGTCCCCGGCGTCCTAAGGCTCCTGGCCTGATTTCCCGCTCCAGCCTACCGGCACTGACCTTTGGGAGGGAGACTGGCCTGCATTATTTAAATAAGGCCCGGGAGTTCGTATGGCCCGGGGCCTTATTCTGAGATCCATCAGTGGGGTTTTCCCTCCCGCCCGTCCCAAACGCACCCGCTCCCAGTTAAAATCGAGGCCTTTGTGCAGCATTCGCTGTGGTGGGCTCCAATGACATGAATGGAGGGAGCTGCCCACCAGACAGCACAGAGCAGTGACTAATGGACAAATGTCGAGCTGCCAATATACCCGATCATTCTCTCCTTCCTGGTCAAAGTCCAATTTTTAGGAGGGTATCGAATATTACGCGCGTTTGCAAAGGGCACTGCCATTGAGCAGATTGCCACACAGCTTGAATCTGAACTGGAAGGCATCAATGGAGGAGGGAGTGAGCTTCATTTAACACCACCAAACTCCACCTGCCGACACCAGCAAGTCCAATAAATGCCATGCTGCTCCATTTCTTTATAACATGGACAATGAGCAGAGCCAGAACCCAGCACAACTGCAGCAAACTGCAAGAGGGGAAATATGCCTCTGTTATACTCAGGTGTAATGCATGCACAGTTGGGAGCCTTGTAATGTTCAGAATTATTGCTGCACGAGCAGCAATGGTGACACCCTAGAAGACATCATGGAGAATGTAACATTAGGAGAAAGAAAGAAAGAAAGAAAGAACGAACTTGCATTTATATAGCGCCTTTCAATTCCTCGGCATGTCCCAAAGCGTTTTGCAGCCAATGTTGTACTTTTTGAAGTGTAGTCGCTGTTATAATGTAGGAAACACAGCAGCCAATTTGCAAACAGCAAGGTCCCATAAACACCAATGAGATAATGACCAGATCACCTAGTTTAGTGATGCTAGTTGAGGGATAAATATTGGCCAGGACACCGGGGAGAACTGCTCTTCTTTGAAATCGTGCCCATTGGAACTTTTACTTCCACCTGAGAGAGCAGACGGGACCTCGGTTTAACGTCTCATCTGAAAGATGGCACCTCCGGTAGTGCAGCACTCCCTCAGTACTGCACTGAGGCGTCAGCCTGGATTTTGTGCTCAAGTCTCTAGAGTGCGGCATGGACCCACTGCCTTCGGACTCAGAGGTCAGAAAGCAGGGACACTGTAATGCAACCATATACTGCAGAACAAAGTGTCACATCCAGAACTAAATCTGGTCGTATGCACATCAGTGAACCAGTGTCTGTGCCCTCTAGTTGAACTTACCCCCCCCCCCCACCCCATCCACACAGCATTTGACAGATCAAACCGATAGGTAACAAGGCCTTCTAGATTTCATCTGGAGGAGCCACGCTTGCGAACTGTCCATCATTCCAGTTCTCTTATGCCATGCACTGTGCCCCTGTGGAATGTTTTACCGCCCGAATGCTTTATGACTGATGATGATCCCAAAAAAAACCTGACAACCATTCAAGGCACGCAGACAAGTGTGAATAAAACAGCTGTCTGATCCTTTCCCTTGGATTCTTCCCAAGGCAATATCAACACCTTCTGATAGTTTGACGCTGTTTACATTACGGTTTTGGTCAATGGGACTATTTTGAAAATATGCTCAAATCTTTTTTGAAATCATTATTTGAAGTAGCAACAAAACTTGTCCTGACTGTCTAAAGGGCAGCCGTTTAGAGAAAGGTTGCAGAGCACTCACAAGCCCTCGGCTTCTCGTTGCTCGATCTCCTCTTCTCACATACTCTGCCTTCAATGCTCTGTCCATGGGGAAAGAGATGTAGGTAATCCTCCTGGCCTCGGTGACCTCTAAGGTTGCCAATTCTGGTTGGGTGTATTCCTGGTGGTTTAATCACATGACCTCCCACCTCGAACTGCCTGACCCCCACACTCCCGTACTGATCCATCCTCTAGGCGCACTGCCTTTCCACGCCCATTCGTAAGAGAACGTACATTTTGTTACCCAATTGGATTAATCTTGACTGTTAGTGAAACAGCTTTTCCCCCATCGCCAATATTTTTATAACTAATAAACTAAAGTGTTCAAAGAAAATGAAAAAAAACACGATTTGGTTTACTGCCCCTATGATTTTTCTCCCGAGTTACTTGCAGCAGTGTCCTGAAGATTAATCTGCAATTCCTGGAGACTCCAGGACAATCCTGGAGGGTTGGCAACCCTTGTAACCTCCCTGTTAAAACCGGCCCCCATGTAAATTCTACCCCGCTTATTTCTTGCAGACTATTGCCTGGTTAAACAATGATCCAGCCTGTGCTGAAGCAACACAACAGGGTCAATATTGCGGAGATACAGTGTGGAGTGCCACTTGATGGGAGTGTGGGTTGAAGAATCGGGGGCAGAGATTAGTCCCATCTGTCTGACAATTTTAATGAATTTTCCAATCTATCCTCCCATGAAGCAAAGCTCCACACCACAGTGGAGCCATGTGCATTCTACCCTGAACTGCCCCAATTCAGGCACATATCCTAGAACACACTTGCTTGCAGCAGACTGATTAAAGAAAGAAAGACTTGTATTTATATAGCAGCTTTCATGACCTCAGGACGTCCCAAAGTGCTTTACAGCCAATAAAGTACTTTTTGAAGTGCAGTCACTGTTGTAAAGTAGGAAACGCGGCAGCCAATTTGAGCACAGCAAGGTCCCACAAACAGCAATGTGATAATGACCAGACAATCTGTTTTTAAGTAATGTTGGTTGAGGGTTAACTATTGGCCAGGACATTGGGGAGGACTCCCCTGCTCTTCTTCAAAATGGTGCCGCGGGATCTTTTACGTCCACGTGAGAGGGTAGGCAGGGCCTTGGCTTAACGTGTCATCTGAAAGACGGCACCTCCGACAGTGCAGCGCTCCCTCAGCACTGCACTGGAATGTCAGCCTAGATTCTGTGCTCAAGTCTTTGGAGTGGGACCTTCTGACTCAGAGGCGAGAGTACTACCACTGAGCCAAGGCTAACACACCTACCTTCTTCTCGGAATAAACTTTTCAACTTGGGAAAAATTTCACCACTAACGTTTAGCTTGCCAATCTCAGTAAAACATTACAATGTGTTTGCACACCGCCAGAACTCTCAATGCGTGTATATTAGTCAGCGACACGGAATGTGAGCTCATGTCATTTGACTCTAATTTCTTGCACCATTTTTACAAGGACCTGTTGCCAATGCATTGTATAACGCCTCACATTTTACAACAGCGCCTGATTGGTTGACAAATTGTTGGCATGGACAAATTAAATTCTCCAGCTGTTGCTACGGCATGGATTTGATCTTTATCTATACTTTGTAACTTTTTGGCTTCATGCAGAGTTGGAACTTTTTAGTGTATTATTCTGAAATGGCGTTCATTTATGATGAACATCGGAATAGCCATTAATGTAATGAAATCTACTTAGCGATTCTAACATTATAAAGTACAGTCAGTTCCTGACTCATTTGCCACAATATATTTTATTTCCTTATCAAGATTGCATAGTGAAATAATACTGAGCGCTGTCCAATGCATCATTTCCTGCACACTTTCGATTGTGACAGACAACAGGGGATGAAATTGGTTTACGGCGAAATTTCCCTTTGGGCGATAGTGCATCGGCCGACCATTTTACAACAACTTGCATTTATATAGCACCTTTAACATAGTAAGACGTCCCAAGGTGCATTATCACACAAAATATGACAGCGATCCACATAAGGAGATATTAGGGCAGCTTGGTCAAGAAGTTAATTTTTAAGGAGCGTCTTAAAGGAGGAGAGAGGTAGCGAGGCGAAGAGGTTTAGGGAAGAAATCCCAGAACTTAAGGCCTAGGCAGCTGAAGGCACGACCACCAATGGTGAAGACCAATTTCAAAATGGGGCGGGTGTAAAACGGGCTGCCGATTCGCTATCGCCTGTTTTGCGCTTTCACCTTCAATGTTCCAAAATGCAAAAGAAAAATCACAGTTCATTACTTTGAATTTACTATAGTGTGTTCTGTTTTTGAGATAATATTGGCCACATAATAAAAATTTAAGACATGAGAACATGTCCTATTTTGAATTGTTTCCCTCAATGAAAATTCTGACTGTCTCTGTCCAAATCACCTCAACAAATACATTTCAGGTGTCCTCGCTAGTTTACTCACAATACCTTACACCAGCAGAAAAATATTCAAAAATATTTTCTACGTGGCCTTACCAAAGAGAATTATTCCGGGTTTAACATAATCTGTCTTAAATCAGAATTAAGTACTTCATCAAAGTGTGCGACTGCCAAATTTGCAGAGGGAAATGAGAATGTTAGCATCACAGTTAGGGTTTGCCAAGTTTGGCTGAGTCTAAAGTATTCCACATGGGTTGATAAAACATGGGCCTTAAGTACACAAGGAACGAAAGTGAATTGGCGCTTGAAGACGTAGAAAGGGACTTGAGAGTAATCGGGCCAATAATGTAGACCTGGTGAACAGGACAGCTGGTCTTTGGGCACTGCGTGAACCGGCAGCGCAATGAGATAACCTTGCACTACGAAGCAAGGTCAGCTCATTTGCATTTCACTAGGGCTGCATGAGGGTCAAGGGGTCAATTTTGTAGAAGTTATGCCAAGGCTCCCGATTAATCGGGAGAGATGTATAACAGGCAGGTGAGCGCCCTTTTTACGCTATCGCCTAAAATCAAAATTACCCCCAATTACTTTATAATATAGTACTGATTCCATAGCAGCAAATAAGGGAATATTACTAGCCTTTTAAAAAAAATATATACAAAGGAATATATATGCTTAAGAGAGGACAAAAAGAATATCATAAAGTTGTGTGGCAGTATTTATTCTCACTGATACTGAACGATTAGATCTTTAAATATACCACTGCAGCAGCTCACCTAGAGTTTGGTCTATGAATAAAGCATTAAATTAACCTTTCTGCATTTTCAGAATGAATAAAGCTGTGATCCTCTGTACCAGTTGCACATGATGTGATGATTAGTCTTGTGAGGCCTGGTCCATTTGTCTCCGATCACGTCACTTGCCCTTTTGTGTGCTGATGTTCTGGGTGAACTAATTCATCAGCACAACCAGCATCTTAAAGTGACAGTATACACTTTAAGGATCTCGCATCTGTTGTAGCTGTGAGTCTCAGAGTGGCTATAGAATGTGACTTTGACCCTGGATTAACCCCAGTTAGTGGCCCTCCAGAAGCCCCTGGCATTCCGCCAAGAGCTGCATTGCTCAGCAAGGCTGGCTTTGACTATCTTTTCCTGTCACACAGATGCAAACACGAGCACTCATGGGGGTTGGCGTGGCCAAGGGTTACACCACAACCTTGCCCTGCTGGTGTCGCACGGCCCCAAATTAATTGTGGTGTTTTCCTGTCTCTAGACTCTTTCATCAGCATTAGTGTTGGCGTTAACCCATTTCAAATCCATTGGTTGATGCCAGTATTAAAATGACACCGGTCGGAACAACGAGGTTCTGCATTCATTTTAGGGTGTTGAGTGCAGGTGTTCTGCGCCGGGAGTGCGTGAGGGCTCGTGTTTTTAAAACAAATATTTTCCAACATAGATTGTGTCTCTTTTTCCCTCTCTATTCTCAGGAGTGATCAAACAAAGAAAAGAAAGAAAGAACTTGCATTTATATAGCGCCTTTCACAACCTCAGGACATCCCAATACACTTGAAATGTAGGAAACACGGCAGCGAATTTGTGCACAGCAAGGTCCAACAAACAGCAACGTGATAATGACCAGATAAACTGCTTTTCTTTTAAAGTGATGCTGGTTGAGGGATAAATTTGAGCCAGGACACCTGGGAGAACTTCCCTGCTCGTCTTCGAAATAGTGCCATGGAATATTTTATGTCCACCTGAGAGGGCAGACGTTTTAACATCTCATCCAAAAGACGGCACCTCCGACAGTGCAGCACTCCCTCGGTACTGCACTGAGTCGTATCTTGCTGTGTCCGGGAGTTTGCTTCATGATCTTGAAAATGAACCCCTTTTGGCCCGAAATAAGACCAGTTTTCTTTTCAACTGGTCTTAACTCAAATTGGTTGGTGACAAGCAAGGGCTTGTTCCCCAAAGCAATGTCAACTGACCTAACCCCAACCTCCCCCCACCAACTTCCTAGTAACGGGACTGGTAGGAGGGGAGAATTCTAATGTGACACCATGACAACTGTTGCTAATACATTGCGGCTAAGGAAGGTTATGGACAGTCCAGTTTTTGGTGGGGTGTCGGGAAATTTCTAAACTGTAAGCCCAGAAATTGGTTTGCACCGGCCTGCTGGTGTGATCGGGATGCAGGGAGATCCTTGCGCCAGAGCGAGGATGGGCAAGGCCCACCCAATATTGGGCCTCAGGCCTCATTTACTTATCCCCAGGCAGTTCATCTGCAAACAGGATTCGGCACCCAGGTAGATCCTGGTAGGTGGAGGGAGGCGACTGGGAATGGGCTGAGCAGGGGCCAGCTATGGCCTGCGGCACTCCTGCTCCTCTTAGCTCCACATTCAGGTAAGTATTTTGTAACAAAACGTACCATTTTGGTGGCGGCCTCCAGTGATCCCTTTAAGAACTGCTGGTTAGGCCGCTTGGACACCTGATTTTCCCGGAAGCCAGCCTGGCAGACCCATTTCAGGAAGGTGTCCAGAAACAGGCGTTAGGCCGCTTATTTGCATATGCAAAGGGTCCAATGCCTGTTTCATGCGCGGGCCTTGGATGCCTATATTTCTGCCTTTACAATGGCAGACCGTGCACTTCCAGCATGGAATGTGCCCACGCACACCAACATTCCCCCTAAGGTGCGTGGGTGCGCATCGATCAGGAGGTCCCGCGCAGGCCACTCAACAGCTGTTGCCACTGGAAAAGATACCGCGTAGTAAATTTAAAGGGACCACCGCCGAAAAAAAATTAGAGGGAACGTTGGCGCGCACCATATTGGCCACTTAGGCAGCCAGTTTATGCCTGTGTCAGCTGTGGCTCAGTGGGTAGCACACTCGCCTCTGAGTCAGAAGGTTGTGGGTTCTAAGTCCCACTCCAGGGACTTGAGCACATAAAGCTAGGCTGACACTTCAGTGCAGTACTGAGGGAGTGCTGCGCTGTCAGAGGTGCCGTCTTTCAGATGAGACGTTAAACCGAGGCCCCGTCTGCTCTCTCAGGTGGACGTAAAAGACCCCATGGCACTATTTCGAAGAAGAGCAGGGGAGGTATCCCCGGTGTTCTGGCCAATATTTATCCCTCAATCAACATAACAAAAGAGATTATCTATTGCTGTTTGTGGGAGCTTGCTGTGCGCAAATTGGCTGCCGCGTTTTCCACATTACAACAGTGACTCCACTTCAAAAGTACTTCATTGGCTGTAAAGCGCTTTGAGACGTCCGGCGGTCGTGAAAGGCGCTATATAAATGCAAGTCTTTTTTGTAAAACGGGCGAGGCGTCAACCAGCTTTTAGGCCCAGATGTCTTATTCTAAACGCAAAAGTCTTTTTCCATTGTCTTCCTTGTCTTAAAAGTAGGTGCATTAGTCAGTAAAGTCTTCGATGAGCTTTCGGCCGCAGAAAAGCAAAGGTCAGAAATTAGGCCGTAATCCTTCCCTGTGCTCTGCCTCTATGTCCTGTTTTGGATTGAGCAAAAGGCAACAACCCTAACTACTGTCAGGATCAAATGTTCTTTGTCCAAGATAATTCCGCGCTTTAAATCCCAATTAATGTCAGTTTAAACCAATCAGTAGATCAATTGGTCTGAACAGGTCCCTCCTAATCTGATTTGGAATTTTCATTAAGGTTGAGCCCTGTATTTCTGACAGTCTCGGAACTTTGTTACGGAGCAAAGCTGCTTTGGAGAGAACCACAGAGTAAACGTCTGTGTGGTGGGATGGGCTGGGGAAGCGGAGAGTGCTGGTGTTGGTGTCACCCAGGGGTCACCATCAGCATTTCCCATCTGTTTCCAATAGCTGATGAATGGCTGTTAATGCTGCTGTAAAATATACTTTTGAAACAGGTTATCCTGATGAAGAACCCACGATTCAGTCTGGAAAGGAGGCCTCTGACTGGCAATCTTATAGAGAGGTATGTGAAATAGGGATGGTATGGACAAGTTAAATCTGCAATGTTACTTTAAATTAAACAGTGGGAATAGAACAAGGGGACACAGATTCAGACTTGTAGACGGTAACTTTGGGGCTGACAGCAGGAGGTTCTTCTTCACACAGTGGGGTTAATTGTAACTGTGGGTGATAGTGTAAAATGGCCGATATTGAATTGGCCACCCATTTTACACCACGCCTAATTTTTTTTTTCCATTGAAGTCAATGGTAAAATAGGGCATAGTGTATAATGGACAGCCAATTCAATATCGCCCATTTTACACTATCGTTACAATTACCCCCAGTAAGTTATTCACAATATATATTAATGATCTAGACGAGGGAACTAGATGTAATATCTCCAAGTTTGCAGATGACACAAAGCTGGGTGGGTGTGTGTGCTGTGAGGAGGATGCAGATAAACTCCAGTATGATTTGGACAGGTTGGGTGATTGGGCAGATGCATGGCAGATGCAGTAGAATGTGGATAAATGCAAGGTTATCCACTTTGGTGGCAAAAACAGGAAGGCAGATTATTATCTGAACAGCAATAGATTGGGAAAAGGGGAAGTGCAATGAGACCTGGGTGTCCTTGTGCACCAATCGCTGAAGGTAAGCATGCAGGTGCAGCGGGCGGTTAAGAAGGCAAATGGTATGTTGGCCTTCATAGCGAGAGGGTTTGAGTACAGGAACAAGGATGTCTTGCTGCAGTTGTACAGGGCCTTGGTGAGACCACACCTTGAGTATTGTGTGCAGTTTTGGTCGCCTTATCTGAGGAAGGATGTTCTTGCCATGGAGGGAGTGCAGCGAAGATTCACCAGACTGATACCTGGGATGGCAGGAATGACGTATGAAGAGAGATTGGGTCGATTGGGCTTGTATTCGCTTGAGTTTAGAAGAATGAGAGGGGATCTCATTGAAACTTATAAAATTCTAACAGGACTAGACAGACTAGATGCAGGAAGGATGTTCCCGATGGCGGGGGAGTCCAGAACCAGGAGTCACAGTCTAAAGATAAGGGGTAAGCCATTTAGGACTGAGATGATTAAATATATTCAAGAAGGAGTTAGATATATTTCTTAAGGCTAAGGGGATCAAGGGATATGGGGAGAAAGCAGGGACAGGGTACTGAATTTGGATGATCAGCCATGATCACATTGAATGGCGGAGCAGGCTCGAGGGGCCGAATGGCCTACTCCTGCTCCTATCTTCTATGTTTCTATGTGATCGGCACTTGGAATGAACTTCCAGGAAGAATGGGTGGAGGCATAAACCCTGGAATCATTTAGAAGCATTGGGGTAGATCTTGACCTTGTGCGATAGTGTAAAACGAGTGATAGCGAGTCAGCAGCCCGTTTTACTTCTCTCCCGATTTCTATTTCCACTGAAGTCAAAAAGGGCTGCCGATTCACTATCACCCATTTTGCACTATCGCACAAAGTCCAAATCCACCTCAATTAGATGCAGGAATGGCGGGGGGGGAGGAAAAGAGAGGATTGTTCTGGACGGATGAATTAAGATGGGCCGAGTGGCCTTCCTCATCTGTGAGTGTCTTGTGATCTTCTTGATGCTTCTGAAGTATCTCATCAGATTGCTGATCTCTTGGGAGTGACAGGCAGTCAGTCACCAACCAATGGAGGTGAGAGTATCATGGACGGGAGCACACACTGCCCTTTGACCTGGTGGTAGAACAGGGTTACTTCAAGATGACAGTTGTCCCTCTTTCTCGCAACATCAGTGCCAAGTGTAGAACTGAGCCACAAAGAGACCAGGAGAAGGATCTGATCCCAGATCTGTCCAGAGTTAGCTGATCTCCACCAAGGCACGGTAGGGGTGCTACAATCTCTGCCTCTGGATTAGGGATGGGTGGGGTGGGGGAGGAGGTGGGGAGCAGGGGCGGGAAACACTCAACCAGGGTTCCTGCTCCTATTTCTTGTTCAGTGCTGGAAGCTATGCAGGTGCACTCCAGGTATGGATGGGATCGAGTTTAGCTGCAATGCAGCCTGCGACTGAATAGCCTGCTGACTCAATTGTGAGGCCAACACATGAAGAAGGCCACTCAGGTGAAGTACTGAGGGGTCACCAGCACACATGGAGGGTTGACAATCCTTCAGGATTGTCCCGGAGTCTCCAGGAATGAAAGATTCATCTCCTGGGCACTGCTGCAACCAACCCAGGAGAAAAAAATCATAGGGCCATTAAAAAAATGTGTGCTTTTTTTATTTTCTTTGAGCACTTACATTAATTAGTTCTAAAAATATTGAAGGTGGGGGAAAAAAGTATTTCTGACTGGGCGGGACGGTTGGAGGTGGGAGGTCACATGACGAAACCTCCAGCAATATGTACACCCAGAGTTGGCAACTCTAAACACATGGTACCCCAGTACAACAATGCTTTCAGGAGATGAGGAGTGGAAACTGGACGGGAATATAAAGCCAGAAGAGAAAGTTAGTTAATACAGATTTCCGTTCAGTTGTCAACAGAGGTCTAGCTGTTTGTTCTCTGCGGGGCCTTGCTGTACCCAAAATGGACGCCATGCCACACTTGCCTACAGAACAGTTACTGCACATCAAAGTAATTCATTGTGCCTGAAGCACTTGGTGACATTTCTGAGATGTAATAAAAGGCAAGTCTATGATTTTTTTTTTTGAGCAACAGAGAAAGGAAAGGAATGAAAAAATAAATAAAACTAAACAAAAAGGACTGAGCTGCACAGAATTCTATGCATCCATTGCAACCCTGACAGAAAATGGCTGACAAGGAGGGGTATGTTGACATTAATTTGTTCTATTGGAGGGGAGGATACAGAGAATGACTGCATTTGTCACCAGTAATAGAAGGCAAAGTGTATCGCTCAAGATTATCTGGTCATTATCTCGTTGCTGTCTGTGGGATCTTGCTGTGCGCACATTGACTGCCGCGTTTCCTAATTTACAACAAAAATGTGCTTAATTGGCTGCAAAGCACTTTGGGATTTCCTGAGTTTGCACAAGGCACTATATAAATGGAAGTCTTTGGGGGAAAAATTCGGTTGGTTAGCGCCTCCCTGTAGCGCCTCCAGGGGACGCTAACAGGGCGTTAGGAACTTAGCGCCTGAGCACGGCGATTTTAGCGCCGCTCGCGAAATTGACCAGTCGTTTTGCGGCGGCGCTAAACACTACCGCCACGATCTCCTGCGCCCGCAGATCGTGACGTCAGTCAAGCGTGCAACGCCCCGATAGCGCCCCAAACCGGATATTGAGTCATGCCCCCTGCCTTAGCGCCTGCCGCTAGGAACGACAGGTAGAGGGGAACGTTTTCAAGTCGGGAAGGGGCTGGGGGACTGTGGTGGATCGCCACCTAAACGGGCATTATCCACTTTTCCGTCCGTGGACAATATATCGAGCACCTTGCCTTTAAGGCACCTTGCCTTTAAGGCAGGAGAAAAGGAGTGGGCGGGGCCTCAGGGTTTTTCCAGAGAATTCTGGGAGCAGTCTGTTCAGCCATTTTGAACCATGCAGTTGTATTAAAAAGCCCTTGTTTTCCACAAATGGATTCAGTCTTAATTCGTGTTTCGCGGCAGCCTCAACATTGGTGACCCCGACACTCAGAACGTATTCCGAGCACTGCAATGGCGGACACGAACGCAGTTTCCGTGAAACTGCCGGAGTTTTGGGAAAACCAGCCCAAAGCCTGGTTTCTCCAAGCTGAATCCCGCTTCCGGCTGCGAAACATCACCAGAGATGGGACGCAGTACGACTACCTCGTCACATCACTTGGGAGCGCCACAGTTTCGAAGGTTTGGACAGCGCTGCAGAACCCACCAGAGGAAGGCAAGTATGCACATCTCAAGGCAGCGCTCCTTAAAAAATTTACGGCCTCGGCATACCAGCGAAATTGCCACCTCCTCGACCTTCCAGGCCTCGGTGATGCCTTACCGTCAGACCTCCTCTCCCACATGCTCTCCCTCACCGATGAGAGCCCACCCGGATCCCTCTTCAGCACGCTGTTCATTCGCCAGCTACCTCTCTGCATCCGCCCAGCGATCGTGGCGTCCGGCCTCACGAACCTGGAAGCCCTGGCCGATGAGGCCGACAAGCTGCTGTCGGCTCACTCCAGCCGCGACGTCACTCCGGACCTGGCAGCCAATGCCTGGGCGCGCCCCTCACCGGCCACCACGCGGCCACAAGGACCAGCCACCAGGCCCACGGGGCCTTTGCGCCCCACTAACCCGGGCCACTGTTACTACCACGCACGGTTTGGCGCCAGGGCACAACGGTGCACACCTCCCTGTTCTTTCAAGTCCGCCCCCGTACCAGCCTCCGCGATGGCCGTGGGCCACGCGGGCTCCCTGCTGTACGTCACGGATGACAAAACCGTCCACCAGTTCCTGTGCGACACTGGAGCTCAGCACAGCATCATCCCGGCCTCCTCCCTCGACATCCAAAAGGGCGAACGAGGACCGGCGCTGGCTGCTGCTAACGGCTCGGAAATCTGGACGTAGGGCACCCGGATAGTCACCCTCGACCTCGCTGGTCGCCGCTACCGATGGGAGTTCATCACTGCCAAGGTGCTCTCCCCTCTCATCGGCGCAGATTTCCTGTGCGCCCACGGCCTACTGGTAGACATCCCTCGTCACCGCCTCGTGGACATGAACACCATGTCCCCCATCCTGGGCGCCATGGCCCCCCGTCAACCCGCCGACATGGCGTCACAGTGCCACGCCCGGGCCACGGATGACTACTCGGCAGTCCTGGCCGAATTCCCGGCCCTTACCAATCCGACCTTCTCCGCGGAGGCCGCCAAACACGGGGTGGGACACTTCATCCCCACCACAGGCCCCCCAGTGTACGCCCACGCCCGCAGGCTGGACCCGGCCAAACTGGAGATCGCGCGGACCGAGTTTGCCACCATGGAACAGCTCGGCATCATCCGCCGCTCCAACAGTCCCTGGGCCTCCCCACTCCACATCGCCCCCAAACCAGGCGGGGGTTGGCGCCCCTGCGGGGATTACCGCCGCCTCAATGACGCCGCCACCCCTGATCGTTACCCCGTGCCGCACATTCAGGACTTCTCGGCTAGACTGGCCGGCCGCTCAGTCTTTTCCAAGGTTGACCTGGTGCGCGGCTACCACCAAGTCCCCGTCCACCCCGCGGACATCCCCAAGACGGCCGTAATCACCCCCTTCGGCCTGTTCGAGTTCCTGCGGATGCCCTTCAGCCTCAAAAACGCGGCCCAGGCATTCCAACGGCTCATGGACTCGGTCCTTCGGGACCTGAAGTTCCTGTTCGTCTACCTGGACGACATCCTGGTAGCCAGTTCCTCCAAGCAGGAACACCTCGAACACCTTCGCATCCTGTTCGGGCGCCTCAGCGACCACGGGCTCATCCTCAGCCCAGCCAAATGCCAGTTCGGCCTGGACAAGATCGACTTCCTCGGCCACCACATCACCCATGCTGGGGCCATTCCCCTGCCCACCAAGGTGCAGGCCGTCCAACAATTTCCCCGCCCCACCACCATCAAAGGCCTCCAGGAGTTCCTCGGGATGGTGAATTTCTACAACCGCTTCATCCCCAAAGCGGCGTCCCTCATGAGGCCCCTGTATGAAGCCCTCCGGGGCAGGAGCGGCAAGATGGCGGTCGAATGGACGGCAGACGTGTCCGCCGCCTTCGACTCCACCAAGACCGCGCTCGCCAATGCCACCCTGCTCGCGCACCCACGGCCCAATGCCAGGGTAGCGCTCACCACGGACGCCTCCGACCACGCGGTCGGCGCCGTGTATGAGCAGTGGGTCGACGGCGCCTGGCAACCACTTGCCTTCTTCAGCCGCCAACTACGCCCCCTGGAGGTCAAGTACAGCACCTTCGACCGCGAGCTCCTCGCGCTGTTCCTGGCAGTCCGCCATTTTCGGTTTTTGCTGGAGGGCCACCCCTTCACTGCGTTTGTCGACCACAGGCCCCTGACATTCGCAATGGCAAAGACAACTGACCCCTGGTCCGCCAGGCAGCAGCACCAGCTCGCGGCAGTGTCCGAGTTCACCATGGACATCCACCACGTCTCCGGCCGAGACAATGTGGTAGCCGACTGCCTCTCCCGCCCCGCCATCCATGCCGCACACCTGGCAGTCGACTACGCTCAACTCGCAGCAGACCAGATCACCGACCCTGAGCTGCTCTCCGCACCTACCAACCTACCAGGGCTACGCCTAGCCAACGTCGCCTGTGGCCCGACCGCAGTCACGGTCAAGTGCGACATATCCCTATGTCAACCTTGGCCCGTCGTCCCAGCATCCTGGCGCCGCTGGGTATTCGAGATTCTCCACAACCTCTCCCACCCCGGCGCCCGCGCATCCATCAAATTGGTAGCCAACCGCTTTGTCTGGCGCAGCCTTCGCAAGGATGTGCGTACTTGGGCCAACTCCTGCCTAGCCTGCCAACGGGCCAAGGTACAGCAACACACGAAAGCACCCCTCGAGGAGTTTACCGTCCCCTCGCGTAGATTCGACCACATCCACGTGGACATCGTCAGGCCCCTGCCGCCGTCGCAAGGCCACACGCACTTGCTGACGATCGTTGACCGCACCACGCGCTGGCCCGAGGCAATTCCACTGATCTCTACCACCACCGCCGACATCGCCAGAGCCTTCGTCAGCACCTGGGTCGCACGTTCGGCGTCCCCTCCGACATGACGTCGGACAGAGGTCCGCAATTTACCTCTGAACTCTGGACCGCCGTCACACGCAATCTCGGGGTGACCATTCACCGCACCACAGCGTACCACCCCCAAGCCAACGGACTGTGTGAGCGGTTCCACAGATCCTTGAAGGCATCTCTTCAAGCCAGCCTCCAGGACGGCGCCTGGACCGACCGACTTCTGTGGGTCCTCCTCGGCCTGCGCACCGTGGTTAAAGAAGACCTCCACGCATCGGCAGCAGAGCTCGTGTACGGTCAGCCGCTGCGCGTACCCGGCGAGTTCCTGCCCACTGCCACGACACCCTGGTCAGCCGACCAGCAACGCCACGACTTTGCCTCACCGGCGCTGCAGTTCTCCCCGGTGCCCATTGCCCGGCACGGCGAATCCACCTCACACGTCCCACTAAGCCTGCACCAGGCACGGTTCGTTTTCGTCTGGCACGACGCCCACCGCGGACCCCTTCAACCCCTGTACGACGGGCCCTACAAGGTGCTACAGGCTGGGGACAAATTTTTCACCCTGCAAGTGGGCGACAGGACCGAAAAAGTGTCGGTTGACCGACTCAAGCCAGCACACTTGGAGCCCGGTGAGCAGGTCCCTGTAGCTCGTCCACCACCACGCGGCCGACCTGCTCTCAAGCCGGTTCACCCGGCTGCTCCACACCCAGCCGTTCCACGTCCACCGGCGTCCTACAAGAGCCGCTCCGGCCGGCCCATCAGACTGCCGCACTGTCTCGTCCACACCTCCTAAGCGGATTCTGGGGGGAGCTGTGTGGCGGATCGCCACCTAAACGGGCATTATCCACTTTTCCGTCCATGGACAATATATCGAGCACCTTGCCTTTAAGGCACCTTGCCTTTAAGGCAGGAGAAAAGGAGTGGGCGGGGCCTCAGGATTTTTCCAGAGAATTCTGGGAGCAGTCTGTTCAGCCATTTTGGACCATGCAGTTGTATTAAAAAGCCCTTGTTTTCCACAAATGGATTCAGTCTTAATTCATGTTTCGCGGCAGCCTCAACAGGACCGCTATTTAAAGGCGGGCACTTCCTGTCTTTTCTTGTCAGCAAACTTTTTGGTTTTAACGCTGTCCTAAGGAGTTTTGGCCCTCAGCACCACTTTTGAGGTTCCTAAGCGCCGAGCTTTTTCCCTGGGCCTATCCATTAGTGCTTCCAACACAATTATTTTTGAGGTCTCTCCAGGCCGAGATTCAAGGCTGCAATGAGCAGGGTGTGGCTGGCCAGCAAGATGGCCCCTCCCCTTTAAAACTGGATGGCGCCAGTCTGTCTGGCTTCCATGGCAACTGACATCGCCTGTGCTTCGGTAGCGTTCTGAGGTAGCACCTCACTCCCTGACGTTAGTGCCTTAAGAGAGGTGTGTAGCACCCGATTTAGCGCTCAAATCACCTCCAGGGGCGATAGAGGTGAATTTTGCAGTCGGAGGCGATAATTAGCGTCGGGTGCTAAACTTTGCGCCCGGCCGACATTAGCGCCCCAAATTGGGCGATACCGAATTTTTCCCCCTTTCTTTTTTTTAACCAAGAAAAGGGGAAATTGGGCCCTTTTCTGTGACTTGGACTGCAACAGACACGTTCAAGCAAATATGATTAACCCACCCCCCCCTTCCCCACACTTGGCCATTGCATTTAGCGTGAACTCCCCAGCTGTATGTAATATAAATGACACTACACAGGTGCTCACTGTTGGGGATAATGCTACACTTCAAGTGAGAAAGGCAGTTGGGCAAGTAATTAGCCCTTCAATCGTCAAGCACACTGTATGTATAATATGTTCCATGAGGAACGGTTATAGAAATGGCTTTGAACAGCAACACACAGTTTCTGTGCTGCGGTTGAGGTCAGAGGAACTAATTACGGCGTAAAAGGTGAACACTAAGCACTGCACTTTAATTATCCCCAGGTCTCCTATTCCAGCATGGAATTTGCATTCGCCTGCACTATAATCAGTAATAGATAATGAAGTGGGTGAAACCACTTTGCTCTTAAAAACGATGGAGGAACACAGGAGCATATTATTATTACCTGCTGGCCAGCTTGATTTTGATAAACTCTGAGCAATTTGTAAACATAACTGCCGTGTTGCAATTCAAGGACAAGAAATGTATTATCCCTCTCAGAACATGGGGAAGGTGAGAGATTAAGTTGCCACTCTTACACATGAAGCTGACTGGAATGTAGAGGAACAGCAAGGACGTCACAATGCTGCATGGGCAAAGCTGCCCCAAAGATACAAAGATTGGCGCCCTACAAAAGTGGCTGAATTCTTTTGGCTTCTCTTTCATCGACTCACTTACACCTCCATCACTCGGGCCTCAGTCCATACAGCCGATTGATTCACGGCTCCAATACGATGATCTTCTGCTAAACCGAAGGCAGGTTTGCCAGGAGGTTTTCTTTCTGGGTGGGGGCCGTTACAACCAAACAACCTTCCGTCGAATCTTACAGCGCAGAAGGAGGCCATTCTGCCCATCGTGCCTGTGCCAGCTCTTTGAAAGAGCTATTCAATTAGCCCCACCCACCTGCTCTTTCTCCATCACCCTGCAAATATTTCCTTTTCAAGTATGTATCCAATTCCCTTTTTAAAGTTACCGTTGAATCTGCTTCCACCACCCTTTCAGGCAGTGCATTCCAGATCGTAACAACTCGCTGCGTAACAATATTTTTCTGCATCCCTCCTCTGGTTCTCTTGCCAATTATCTTATGGTTATCAATTACCAGTGGAAACAGTTTATCCTTATTTACTCTATCAAAACCCTTCATAATTTTGACCTCTATTAACTCTCCCCTCTACTTTCTCTGCTCTAAGGATAACAATCCCAGCTTCTCTAGTCTCTCCATAGTAAACGTCCTCTGCACCTTGTCCAAAGCCTTGATATTCTTCCTAAAGTGTGGGGCCCAGAATTGGCCACAATACTCCGGCTGAGGCCTAACTCGTGATTTACAGTATAAAGGTTTAGCATAACTTCCTTGCTTAACCTAGTCACCAACGGGAGGAGATTTATCATCTGTTTGCCAGGTGTGTTGCAGTGTTAGACTCCATTAGCCCTTGCGTTTCTGATTGTCAAAATATAGATTAGGGCTCCAAGATTCCATGGCAGTGGCCCGTCCAATTATAAGTGTCGAGCTGTGCCCACCTGGGACCTCCAATGCTGATGCCACCAAAGATATTGGGGTCAGGGAGAGATCCACGGTTTTGAATGGCTTTGGCCGGCACCTGTGCCACTAGTGGTGTATCTCGGGGTCATTTACCTGTTGAAGAGGCTGTCAGTTTGGCCAAAGATTAGCCTGCCAGGTGGAGGGGTTGCTGGGTTCCCCACCCCGAAACATCCATAAATTCTCCCCAGAGGCTTTCTTTGAAAAATTTGTTATAAGTTATGTCTATTTTTTTGCCTATTCATAGTCAATTGGTGGGAAATCTAACTCATACCTTCACATTAACAAGTAGTATTAAACTAGCAAACATGAGCACATAATCCAGGCTAACACTTCGGTCCAGTACAGAGGGAGTGCTGCACTGGTGGAGGTGCCGTCTTTCGGATGAGACGTTAAACCGAGGGCCCCGTCTGCCCTCTCAGGTGGATGTAAAAGATCTCATGGCACAAAAAGTTTAGCGGAGTTCACCCCGTTGTCTTGGCCAAAATTCATCCCTCAACCAACATCACTAAAATAATTATCCAGTCATTATCATATTGCTGTTTGTGGGACCTTGCTGTGCGCAAATTGGCTGTCGCATTTCTTACATTACAACAGTGACTACACTTCCAAAGTACTTCACTGGATGTTGAGCACTTTGGGACGTCCTGAGGCTGTGAAAGGCGCTATATAAGTGCAAGTTCTTTCTTTTAGTGAAAATGCGTAATATCCAATATACTGAATTTAAAAAAATGTGACCTTACTCTCACCCTCATTCTCACCTATTACAGTTTAATAACTGTCAGAGATTCTAGTAAATAAACTGATTAAATTCAGATCCCACATTTCCTCCAGCTCTTGAGTTTATTCATGTAAACGTGACATGTTGATAGCCATTTCTTATCTTCTGGTTAAGAAATACATGGGCCAACAGCATCTCCCAGAACCAAAGTAGCTTTCACACAACCAGCTTTGACAGAACATTATTTTGACAGAGTTTTGCCTGGCCAGATTAAGAGCAGCTGTTGCTAGCACTTACTCGCTGTGCCCATTGATCAGCTGTGGCAAACATGTTCTTGGGTTTTTGAGAACTGTGAAAACCACAGAGCATTCTGGGACCTTGACTAGCTTGGCTCTTTCCTATTCTTCTTCTCTTTTGCTTGACGGGATGTAGCAAAGGGTTGGAAAAACACTTGGCCTAATGCCGTGAACCTCTTTAGTGACTCCTATTCCAACGCGTTCTTGGCCAGCCTCCCATCTTCCACCCTCCATAAACTTGAGTTCATCCAAAACTCTGCTGCCCGTGTCCTAACTCGCACCAAGTCCCGTTCACCCATCACTCCTGTGCTCGCTGACCTACATTGGCTCCCGGTTAAGCAACGCCTCAATTTAAAAATTCTCATCCTTGTTTTAAAATCCCTTCATGGCCTCGCCCCTCCCTATCTCTGTAATCTCCTCCAGCCCTACAACCATCCAAGATCTCTGCGCTCCTCCAATTCTGGCCTCTTGTGCATCGCTCCATAAACCTCTCCATCCTCCTTGAAGACACTCCTTAAAACCTTATGTGGCTCGGTGTCAAATTTTGTTTGACAACACTTCTGTGAAGCGTCGTGAGGCATTTTACTATGATAAAGGTGCTATATAAATGCAAGTTGTTGTTGTCTCTCACAGCAGCAGCAAGCAGTGACGAACTATGGCCTGAATTTTAATCCTTTGGCAGGTTGGGCGCGGTGGAGGGGAGGGTTGGTGGGGGCTCGGAAGCGGTCGGGAAGCCCGGGAGAACGGGTTTCCCGCAGTGCCTGATTTGCATTTGAAACCTCTATTTCCAACCCGCAGCCAGCCAGATGGAGAGGCTGGCTGGCTGCGGGCGGGTAGGCCTGCGGCACGAAGCTGCAAAGAGGAGGGAGGGAGGGATCAAGTGGGGGCCGGAGCATGGCCGGGGGGCCGGAGGCTGATCGGGGTGGGGGTCAGCGTACAATCGGGGGGCTGGAGGAGCGGGGGGGGGGGGGGAGGCGGAGCATGATCACGGGGCAAGAGGATAGGCAGAGAACATCGGGGGCGGCCTGAAACTCATCGGTGAGGGTGGGGGGAGGCCTCGTGGGGGGGAATCGGACACCTGGGG
Source organism: Squalus acanthias (assembly GCA_030390025.1). Taxonomy (NCBI): domain Eukaryota; kingdom Metazoa; phylum Chordata; class Chondrichthyes; order Squaliformes; family Squalidae; genus Squalus; species Squalus acanthias. The sequence continues at coordinate 36,015,895 of CM059428.1, forward strand.
GGGTGGAATCGGAGGCCGGGGTGGGGGGGGAATTGGAAAATTGGAAGCCTCATGGTGGAGGGTCTCCGATCGTGGGAGGTGGGTTAGGGATCCAGGAGGTAAGTGTAAAGGCAGTTACCTCCTGGATCCAGCAGTCCTTGCCTTACTTTAGCTGGTGGGTTTCACGAGGCCTGCAAAACCCGACCAGCCACTGTTAAATTTAAAATGGTGGTTAAACCTGAGGCACGCCAGCCTCATTATATTATTTAAATAGGCAACCTGCCTCCTGGGAGAGGGTTGGCTGCCAGCCACTCTGTCCCACCTCCGTTAAGACCAGAGGTGGCCAGGTTGGAGGTGGGTTCTAGTTGGGATTCAGATTTTTAACTCTTTAACTTCCCACCCAACCCCAACCCACCTGGTTTTTTTGGGTTAAAGCTCCCCCCCATAGTTTCTTTAGGTGTCAGCCATGGCTCAGTTGGTAGCACTCTGACCTCTGAGTCAAAAGGTTCAGGGTTCAAGTTCCACGCCAGAGACTTGAGCTCAGAAATCTCGGCCATCACTCCCAGTGCTGCACTGTCGGAGGTACCATCTTTCAGATGAGCCAATAAACCGAGTCTGCTCTCTCAGGTGGGCATAAAAGATCCCATAGCACTATTCAACCCACATCACTAAAACACAGATTATCTGGTCATTATCACATTGCTGTCTGTGGGACCTTGTGTGCAAATTGGTTGTCCCATTTCCCTACATTACAACAGTGACTACACTTCAAAAGTACTTCATTGACTGTAAAACACTTTGGGACATCCTGAGGTTGTGAAAGGTGCTATATAAATGCAAATGTTTCTTTTTATGCCGGGGGTATGACAGAAAAGCACCAGACATAAAACTTTTATATATAGAATTGATGGTTTCAAATATTAGGGAATCCAACAATGGTACAAAATAAAGCTTTTTTGTGTTTTAATCATTGAATCTCCAGTCATATTAGCTTCTGACATAAAGGCAGAAGTAATTGATGGTAATGGAGCAATGTTCATCTATTTGTCTCGCAAGTCTACATCATTAATCTCCCTTTAATGACACGCCATTAAATACTGAAACAAAGCTAATTGTGTTAATAGTCTATTTAGAAAAGGTTAACTGAGGTCTCAGTTTATCAACATAGATATTCAAATTCTTTCCACAACTCATTGTTAACAAAATTACCCTGCTTTGGAAAGTCAGTGAAATGCTCACAATCATTAGGTGTCAGCCTTGGGTCAGTGGTAGCACTCCAGCCTCATGAGTCAGAAGGTCGTGAGTTCATAGCCCCACTCTAGAGACTGGAGCATGTAATCTAAGCGAACACTACAGTGTAGTACGGAGGGAGTGTTGCACTATTTAAGGAGGATCAGAGAAGTTCTCCCAGTGTCCTGGACAATATTTATCCCTCAACCATCAAGATTCTATGATGATACATTTGTAAATACCCTTTCTCACGGGAGCGGTGTGGTTTGTGGGACTTTGATAAGCTGCTTTGTTTCCCGACAATACAATATTTCAAACAAGCTTCTTTAGCTGTGAAGCACTTGGGACATCCCGAGGATGTGAAAAGCACGATAGAAATGTAAGTTTTTCTTACATGGAACAAGAATAGTTCATTCAACCCATCAAGCCTGCTTCTTCCACAAACCATCTGCAACTTATCTCAGTGGAGACTCTACACTCACAATTACATTTCTGACAGAAAGTTCTGTTGGGGTCCCTGATCCCCAAAGGTACTCGAGCAAAGCTCATACTTACCCATCTCCACATCTCTACTATTCAGTTTTATCTGGCTGCCCTTCAAAGACAACACCCCAGAATCAGAGGAGGTCCCAATACCTACAGCACTCCATAGACAACACCCTAGAATCAGAGGAGGTCCCAATACCTACAGCACTCCATAGACAACACCCCAGAATCAGAGGAGGTCCCAATAGCTACAGCACTCCATAGACAACACCCTAGAATCAGAGGAGGTCCCAATACCTACAGCACTCCATAGACAACACCCCAGAATCAGAGGAGGTCCCAATAGCTACAGCACTCCATAGACAACACCCCAGAATCAGAGGAGATCCCAATACCTACAGCACTCCATAGACAACACCCCAGAATCAGAGGAGGTCCCAATACCTACACAGCATGCTCCATAGACAACACCCCAGAATCAGAGGCGGTCCCAATACCTACACAGCACTCCATAGACAACACCCTAGAATCAGAGGAGGTCCCAATACCTACACAGCATGCTCCATAGACAACACCCCAGAATCAGAGGAGGTCCCAATACCCACAGCGCACTCCACAGGTGCAGTGCCATAAAAAATACTTGTCACCTTTTGCTTTGTCAGTGTACATTGCAGCTGTTGGCACACGCTATGTCCTTAATGTATGGCAATATTCACAATAGGATATTGACAGAAGGGAAGGAACATAGGGACAGGAGTAGGTCATTTAGCCCCTTGAGCCTGTTCCACCATTCAATGAGATCATGGCTGATCTGTGACCTAACTCCATATACCCGCCTTTGCCCCATATCCCTTAATACCTTTGGTTAACAAAAATCTACCAATCTCAGATTTACAATTAACATCAATTGCCGTTGGCGGGAAAGAGTTCCAAACTTCTACCACCCTTTGTGCGTAGAAGTGTTTCCTAATTTCACTCCAGAAAGGCCTGGCTCTAATTTTTAGACTACGCCCCCTAGTCCTAGATTCCCCAACCAGCGGAAATAGTTTCTCTCTATCTACCCTATCTGTTTCCCTTAATATCTTGGGAGTATTATTGAGACATTGACAGTTGCCCAAAACAGTGAATTTTCTTGTATTTTACAGTTTGAGAAAAAAGTGGTAGGTGGCCCTCTTATGCAACACAATAGGAGAGTAATTCTGCAAGGCTCCACTCCGGGTTAACTTTGAATGCAGGTTAGTGAATCAGTGATGTAAGTGGTATCTCTAACCCACACTGCATTCTGGTGAGACTCTGCCCTCGATTCATGCAGAATGGCCCCTTATAACTTCAGCATAAAGAGCAGGGGAGTGGGACTAATTTGATGGCTCTTGCAAAGAGCCGACACAAGCACAATGGGCTGAATGGGCTCGGTCTGTGCTGCAAGATACTATGATGATAAATTTGTAAATACCCTTTCTCACACATTTAGCAGACTGGAGTGGTGTGGTACAATGTTCCGTGCAGCCGCGCAGCTCTCTGGACCTCCCCCGCAGCTGGCTCGCAGGCTTTTCAATGGGAAAAAATGCGCCGCTCGGTACTTTGAATGGGCCACACAGCACCTTAAAGGGGTCATACACCCCAAAAAAAATTAATGGGAACATTGGTGTGACCCATTCAAATTATCGTGCATGCCCGGTTTTTGCCATTGAAAAGCCTGCGAGCGGCCTGCGCGGGAGCTCCAGACCACTACACGGCCGTGCGGACACACAGTTTAACAGGAACATTGATCTGGACAAATCATACAGCATATTTATATTTGAATTGTGTCCCTTGACACTTCCCTCAAGCAAACTGTTGATAAACAATGGCCCCAAAATTCTAGCTTGGCTCAAGGGCAGAGAGCAGGCAGATTGGCAGCTTGGGGCCAGAATTTGGGGTGGAAGCCGATCCTGCCAGGATTCTGTCTCTTTTTTTTTTGTTTACAGCCATTTATGGCAGGAGGAGTCGTGGGCAGATCTTCTGCCTGCCTCCACTACACCAAGGGGGTGTGACTGGAGTTAGTTACCAGACTTCCCCGGTAAATTCTATCCTTTAATAAGGCCTCTTTTGGCCTCAGTCAAATGAGGCCTAAGACAAGGCCTCAACCCTTTACCTAGGTATGGTAATCGATATCAGAAGGGATTTATTACCTTCTCCAGGAGGCTTGCTTGCTCCATCAGGAGAAGAAGATTAGAACAGCCCCCTTGCTGGCCCTTCTTTCTACCATTGGAGCAGCATGGCGACAACTGGACATTATACTAGTGGATCAAGGTAGGTGCAGCTGATGTGCTCTTTTAGGTGCTGACACACTTCCCCAGCCATGCAGATGGCTCTGTCCCCAGAGCAATATGAAATGGATGTATTTCAATAGAAGACGGCACTCTGTTCAGTCATGTAAAATAAACCAAATTGGTGGCCTAAAATTGTGTTTCATCGCACTAGAGTGCGTATCAGCCCGCCTTCCGTAAGAGAGGAGAAACATACACAGGAGATCACGGTATCCGATACACACAGTCTTATTACTGTCCCCGGGTTATGCTATCATTTAACTGGATATTATTCAGCAAAGGTACGCTCCAGATCGTAGGGTACATGGGGTCGGCTTACAGGAGTGATCGCTGATGCCAAATTGGAGAGACTATGTAATACAGACTCAAAATTTGTAGTAGCCATATGTTTGTTTGACACTTAGCTCTTGTTTCAGAACATTCAAACAGCGTTTCACCTACAGCTCAAGTGCCTTCGAGTTTCCTGCTTGATCCTTGTACTGGCCTCTGTTATTGGTTTAATTTCTTCCCGTGTACTGAGAACACTTCAGTAATAGTGCCCTGCTATTTTCAGTGGATAAGATCTGACTTTCGACACCACGTAAGGTTTTAAGCGATCTACACCGGTACTGATTGCACACGGCATCACAACAGGAAGTGCCTAATTTCATTTGCAAGGAAAACTAACTGATCAAAAGACAAAGCTAATAACTCAAGAGAATACAGGTTCATGTAGATAGAGCCTTTGCAGGAAGCAATTAGAAGGGAACAGGAGTTATGAAGAAGTCCACAGCTGACAAGGGGTAAAGATAATGAACAAACACATTGAAGATGTAAACCACATGCACTCAAAACAGTGAACAAAATTAATTCAACTTTAATACTTATTGCATTGTGTCATGGTTTCCTAGTGCAAGTTGTCCAAAAGTAAATGTAAAGAACATAGAGTTCTTGGCAAATAATTAAAGAGATAAAACAATGAGCAGTTCTGTTATTGTAAACATGTCCAACAGGATGCAATGGACAATTGCACAACTCACTAGACTCTAGTGACTAGAGGAAGCAGACGGTGAGACCCTCCTCACTGGCTGGACTGTCTGGTCTACTGCTGATGGTGGCTATTTACCATTGTCCTCATGGTCTTCCATGGTTTGCTGTTGCTCCTCATCCATGTCCATGGCAATATTGTACTGCACATCTTCTCTGGGGTATATTGCAAGGATACCGCTTCAACAACTGATGCATACATGACACATTTAAGGGAGGTTTAATACATGCACAAGTAAGAAGGGATTGGGAGGAGGGTGGGAAGTGGTCATTAGAGTGGGAGAGGCTTATGTGAAGTATAAAGAAAGAAATACTTGCATTTATATAGCGCCTTTTACGACCACCGGACGTCTCAAAGCGCTTTACAGCCAATGAAGTACTTTTGAAGTGTAGTCACTGTTGTAATGTGGGAAACGTGGCAGCCAATTCGCGCACAGCAAGGTCCCACAAACAGCAATGTGATAATGACCAGATAATCTGTTTTTGTTATGTTGGTTCAGGGATAAATATTGGCCAGGACACTGGGGATAACTACCCTGCTCTTCTTCGAAATAGTGCCATGGGATCTTTTACGTCCACCTGAGAGAGCAGACGGGGCCTCGGTTTAACGTCTCATCCGAAAGACAGCACCCCCGACAGTGCAGCACTCCCTCAGCACTGCACTGGAGTGTCAGCCTAGCTTTATGTGCTCAAGTCCCTGGACTTGAACCCACAACCTTCTGACTCAGCGACGAGTGTGCTACCAACTGAGCCACAGCTGACACTAAAAAGAAAGAAACAGCTATTAATAAATTAGATTTAGAATGAAAATGTAATCACCAGATGGTTCTGTTTTATTTTATATACAGGCATGTTTAAGATAGAGGCTATTACATTTTAAATTAAAATACTGTGCAGACTATCGAAACTCTTTGCAGTTAACTGTATAACACTAGCAGTCTAATTACCCTTTCTCCAAAAACAATCCTACAAGGGCACTCCTGTGAAAGGAATGCAGTCAAATGATAAGGAGGTAATATTCCTTCAGTTAAATAGAAGGCCTCTATTGGTCCACTAATGTTACCACTTGAGATTGTTTGCTTATGTAACTTTCCTTTAGCACAATGGTTTAATTGGCAGGTGTGCTGAAAGCCACATGCTCTGTTGCTTCAGGACTTAGAGACGATAAGCACAATAGAGATCTGCACCCCCAGGTATAACAAAACTGACAGTTTAAGATGGAACAACTTCTCGTACTTCCCAGATTAGTTAATTAGCAATCTGTTTAGTTTACAGATATAGCTTGTTGGATGAAGAACTTTACTATACAACTGTAATATTGCATGAATATTATGCTACCTGTTACTTTGTTGAACCTCTTACATAATAGATACTTTGTACTCATTTAGTATATGAGCTGTATTACTGTGGAATCTACATTTAAAACAATAATAAATAATGACCTCAGTGGGACTAAGGTGTGTAGAGAGTTCAACTAAACAGGGTCGCCAATTTGAACAAAGATCATTAAATTGGCATCTTAAAAAGAAAGCATAATCTAAACCCATTGCATTAAGGATACTGAAATGTTAGGACTGTTAAATGGTAACACTCGACTAAAGTGAATAGTGTTACTTACAAGTATGAAGAAGAGTCTATTTAAATAGAACACACAGATGTGATTCCCTATTATGGGTCTTGAACTTAAAACAGAAAATAATCAGATACAGGAAACTCTCTTTTAACCGGCACCCAAATAACCGGAAATCTCTCTTAACCGGCAAAATTCTTGAGTAGGTAACCGGGGTTTTCCTTCATCTCTCCTTTAAAAATAACTTTAAAAAAAAACGAGGCGTTTGCCTTGTATAGGAGCATGTAGATTGGGAGGGGAATGTGCAGCCCGGGTAGGCAGCGGACACGACAGATGGTCAGCTGGCGGTCCCCGGGGAGACGGAGCTCCGAATGCAGGCGCATGTCAGTGTGTACGGGGCTCTCGTACGTTGGGAGATATAACTCTCCATTATCCGGACTTTTTGATTAACCGGCACCATGCCGGTCCCGTCGGTGCCGGTTAATAAAGAGTTTCCTGTACTGCAAAACAACTTGCATTTATATAGGCCAGGCAGCATCCGTGGAGAGAGAAAGAGAGTTGACGTTTCAGGTCGATGACCTTTCATCAGACCTTTCATCGACCTGAAACGTCAACTCTCTTTCTCTCTCCACGGATGCTGCCTGGCCTGCTGAGTTTTTCCAGCGTTTTCTGTTGTTATTTCGGATTTCCAGCATCTGCAGTATTTTGCTATTGCATTTATATAGTTCTGATGAAAGGTCATCAACCTGAAACGTTAACTCTGGTTCTCTCTCCACAGATGCTGCCTGACCTGCTGAGTATTTCCAGCATTTTCTGTTTTTAGTTCAGATTTCCAGCATCCGCAGTATTTTGCTTTTGTATTTTTGGTGATGTTGGTTGAGGGATAAATATTGGCCAGGACACGGGGAGAGCTCCCCTGCTCTTCTTCGAAATAGTGCCATGGGATCTTTTACGTCCACCTGAGAGGGCAAACAGGGCCTTGGTTTAACATCTCATCCGTAAGACGGCACCTCCGACAGTGCAGCACTCCCTCAGCACTGCACTGGAGTGTCAGCCTAGATGATGTGCGCAGGTCTCTGGAATGGGACTCGAACCCACAACTTTCTGACTCAGAGGTGGAATTACTACCGCTGACACCTGTAAACACCGACATGGACCAGTTGGGCTAAATGGCCTGTTTTTGTGCTGTTTCTATTTGTGATTCAGAGCATTGTTTTAACACTGTAAAATGCATGTTTAGTGAGGACCCCATTTAATCACATGCCTGACGTATCTGTTCTCTTTTTGGGATCGGAGATTACGTTAACTCTGTTTCTCTCTCCACAGATGCTGCCTGACCTGCTGAGTATCTTCAGCATTTTCTGTTTTTATTTCAGATTTCCAGCATCTGCAGTATTTTCTTTTTGTATGGGCAATATAATGCCAGCCTTGCCAGTGACGCCCATATCCAAGAATTAATTTAAAAAATGTTCCATTGGTGTTGCAACCCTATTTACACAATCTACATTTTCATCAAGATTAATGCACATGGGAAATAATGGCCCTAAGATTCAACTGAACCCACAATTAGGTTATGTAAACTGAGAGTAATGTTCACCTACAAATCTCAAGTCACAAATTCTAATTCCAGTGTTATGTACTAACAATGTGAATCCTACTCGAAGCAGTACTTAATATTACCATAGCTTATAACAAGTCTCAAAACCATAAAATTAAAAGAAAAAAAGAAAGACTTGCATTTATATAGCGCCTTTCACAACCTTAGAATGTCCTAAAGCACTTTACAGCCAATGAAGTACTTTTGAAGAGATGTCACTGCTGTAATGTAGGAAATGCGGCAGCCAACTTGCTCACAGTAAGATCCCACAAACAGCAATAAGATAATTGTTTTAGATATTGGTTGAGGGAGCAATATTAGCTCGGACACCAAGGAGAACTCCCCTGCTTTTCTTCAAATAGTGCCGTGGGATCTTTTACTTCCCCTTGAGAGGGCAGATGGGGCCTCGGATTAACATCTCATCCAAAAGACGGCACCTCCAACAGTGCAGCACTCCCCCACCCCCGTACTCCACATAAGTGTCAGCTAGATTATGTACTCAGGTCTCTGGAGTGAACATGAACCCACAACCTCCCTGAGTTGGAGGCGAGAGTGCTGAGCCATGGCTGACACAGCAAGAGCTACACACTGGCAAAACTGTATTGATGATTTACAATGCATATTACAACATTTATGCCATTGATATGTTGTCGCCAGGTGCCTTCGGTGTGACGGCAGACAACAGCGTTTAATCTTCTGGCCCCATTGCAACACATTCTTCTGATTAATTATGCATCACTCAAATGACCATTTCATGATCCATACAATAAGAAGGCCCGGTGAGGACACCGAAGTAAAAACCACATGACATGTATTATATATCTTCAAACTGATTGTAACAGCACAGCACACTGCATCAAGAATGTAAATCATTTAAATGAAACACAACAGCTTAGAGATCAAATCAAAAGGAAAAAAAATCAAGATGGATGCTGCAAGAAGGAAAATAGGGATGATATCATGCTATATAATATTTGCATATGATTTAATCGAAGTGTTCAAAATTATGAAGGGTTTTGATAGAGTAGATAGTGAGAAGCTGTTTCCACCGGCAAAAGGGTCAGTAACCAGAGGACACAGATTTAAGATAATTGGCAAAAGAACCAGGGGCAAGATGAGAAATTGTTTTACGCAGTGAGTTGTTATGATCTGGAATGCATTGCCTGAAAGGGTAGTGAAAGCAGATTCAATAGTAACTTTCAAAAGGAAATTGGATATATATTCGAAAAGGAAATATTTGCAGGTCCGTGTGGAAAGAGCAGGGCAGTGGGAATAATTGGATAGCTCTTTCAAAGAGCTGAATGGCCCCCTTCTATGCTGTAAGATGCTATGATTTTATTAACCAAAACAGAAATAGTGGACAAGGCAACGAATGTGCTAATATCACAATTAGTTCATCTTCAGCATTTGAACTTTCAACTTTTGCCACATGTGTACTGAGGACTTTTTGCCTTCTCCGCTCATTGTCCCTCACCGCCGCTGACAACTCGCTCTTGCTCACTGTGGAAGAGTGAGTGAGATCGCAGCTGGCAACCTGCCCGGGGTCCATCTCAGGGTGGGGGGAGGTCAGGGGGCAGGGTGGAGGGGGAGGCCAGGGGGCAGGGTGGAGGGGGAGGCCAGGGGGCAGGGTGGAGGGGGTGGTCAGGGGGCAGGGTGGAGGGGGTGGTCAGGGGGCAGGGTGGAGGGGGTGGTATTGGGGGGAGGTCAGGGGGCAGGGTGGAGGGGGTGGTCAGGGGGCAGGGTGGAGGGGGTGGTATTGGGAGGGGGGTCTGATTGACATCCTTCCACAAGCTGGGTAAAGGCGAGTGTCTGGCTTGCGACAGGTTTGGTTGTTTGTCTTTAAGTTAGCTCGTGTACGCTCGTGTGATCATCACAGCTTGTGAGCTAGCTGATCGAACCAGTCATCATATGATCCTACATTTCAAATGTGCCGCCTGTGATAGAATCCCAAAAGGTTCCTGAATTTCTGACCTGTTATCTGCAGTGCACCCCTTCAGTCTGCTGTCGCAGTCTGAGGAGTGTCGCTTTTGTTTATCATGGTACTTGGAATAGCATTGCATCATTCTGAAATGGCTGTGCTCTTATATTTTTTGCAGTCTCAACGTTTTTGATAAATATAATATCTTTTCTCCCTCTTTTTGTCCTCTTGAAGTCAGTGAGCTGTGGTTCTGTGGCTACAGGTGGCACCGTGGACTGACCAATCTTCATCTGGGAACATGGCAGGTGAGTGGCCGCAGGCTATTTGACCATAGAGTGCATCACACCCAAGCCTAATCCGGTTTTCTTGAAGTCAGTGAGCTGTGATTCTGTGGCTTCTGGGGCAGTACCGTGGACTGCCAATTCTTCATCTGGGAACATGGACGGTGAGTGTCCGCAGGGTATGTTACCATAGAGTACATCACACCCAAGCCTAATCCGGTTTTACACAACTCTTTTAATAAAGGGATTATAATATAAATCTTCCTCCTGTCGCCGTCTTTGCTGCCTACTACTCCTCCATACTAATTGAATAGATTAAAACTGTCTGTATGATCATGCATTCACACGTTTCATATGTTGAGAAAATCTGACATGCATATTCAGCATTTGTACACATGCATTGATGTTTAGCAGTCCGTCATAAGTAGTCCATCAGCTGTTTGCACTGTCAACAACTACGGGAGGCAGTCGGAAAGTGAAGACTTAGGGCAGCTTCAATCAACTGATACGTTTAATGTGAGATCAGTTCAACCTCTGATGCAATGTCTCGGATCTATTTGGGTCTCTGCAGTTCTAACATCGGCCTGTGTCTGTTGAAAAGCGAGCTGTTGATTAGGTGCAACCGTAAAAAAAAATCGGCTTTTAAAATGTCGGTGAGTATTGAACTGCACAAAATAGTTGACGTGCCTAATACCATTTAAGCGGCGCCTTTGCTATTGACGCCATTGGTTAGCGCCATTTGCCCAATAAAGAATCATAGAATCATATAGCACAGAAAGAGGCCATTCGGCTCTTTGAAAGAGTTATCCAATCAGTTCCACTCCCCTGCTCTTTCCATAGAAACATAGAAACATAGAAGATAGGAGCAGGAGTAGGCCATTCGGCCCCTCGAGCCTGCTCCGCCATTCGATGAGATCATGGCTGATCATCCAAACTCAGTACCCTGTACCTGCCTTCTCCCCATATCCCTTGATCCTTTTAGCTTTAAGAAATATATCTAACTCATTCTTGAATATATTTGATGACTTGGCCTCAACTACCTTCTGTGGTAGAGAATTCCACAGGTTCACCACTCTCTGGGTGAAGAAATTCTTCCTCATTTCTGTCCTAAATGGCTTACCCCTTATCCTTAGATTATGACCCCTGGTTCTGGACTCTCCGACCATCGGGAACATTCTTCCTGCATCTAGTTTGTCCAGACCTGTCAGAATTTTATATGTTTCGATGAGATCCCCTCTCATTCTTCTATACTCCAGCGAGTATAAGCCCAATCGACCCAATCTCTCCTCATATGTCATTCCTGCCATCCCAGGTATCAGCCTTGTGAATCTTCGCTGAACTCCTTCCATGGCAAGAACATCCTTCCTCAGATAAGGCAACCAAAACTGCACACAGTACTCAAGGTGTGGTCTCACCAAGGCCCTGTACAACTGCAGCAGGACATCCCTGTTCCTATACTCAAACCCTTTTGCTATGAAGGCCAACATACCATTTGCCTTCTTCACCGCCTGCTGCACCTGCATGCTTCCCTTCAGCGACTGGTGCACAAGGACACCCAGGTCTCGTTGCACTTCCCCTTCTCCCAATCTATTGCCATTCAGATAATAGTCTGCCTTTCTGTTTTTGACACCAAAGTGGATAACCTCGCATTTATCCACGTTATATTGCATCTGCCACGCTTCTGCCCACTCACCCAACCTGTCCAAATTATCCTGGAGTTTCTCAGTATCCTCCTCGGAGCACACACACCCACCCAGCTTTGTGTCATCTGCAAACTTGGAGATATTACATTTAGTCCCCTTATCTAGATCATTAATGTATATTGTGAATAGCTGGGGTCCAAGGACCGATTCCTGCGGTACCCCACTAGTCACTGCCTGCCACTCGGAAAAAGACCCATTAATTCCTACTCTCTGCTTTCTGTCCGCCAACCAGTTCTCTATCCAAGTCAATACCTTGCCCCCAATCCCATGTGCCTTAACTTTACACGCTAATCTCTTATGCGGGACCTTATCGAAAGCCTTTTGAAAGTCCAAATACACCACATCTACTGATTCTCCCTTATCTATTTTCCCAGTTACATCCTCAAAAAATTCCAGTAGATTAGTCAAGCACGATTTACCTTTTGTAAATCCATGTTGACTTTGTCCGATCCTGTCACTGTTTTTCAAGTGCTCAGCTATTACATCCTTTATAATGGACTCTAGCATTTTCCCCACTACCGATGTCAGGCTTACCGGTCTGTAATTCCCCGCTTTCTCTCTACCACCCTTTTTGAATAGTGGGGTAACATTAGCTACCCTCCAATCCATGGGTACAGTTCCAGATTCCATCGAATGTTGGAAGATGATCAGCAATGCATCTACTATTTCTAGAGCCACTTCCTTAAGTACCCTAGGATGTAGATTATCAGTCCCTGGGGATTTATCGGCCTTCAATCCCGTCAATTTCCCTAACACCATTTCCCTGCAAATACTGATTTCTTTCCCCATCGCCCTGCAAATTTTTTCCCCTTTAAGTATTTATCCAATTCCCTTTTGAAAGTTTTATTGTTTGCCAATTATTTTAAACCTGTGTCCTCTGGTTACTGACCCTCCTACCAGTGGAAAGAGTTTCTCCCTATTTACTCTATCAAAATCCTTCATATAGGCGGCCATCTGGGTTAAGCGAGGACAGTGTAAGTGGTGGGGACCTGGTGGACTATACTACGCAGACTGAGAAATGAGCTCACGCTGGAGGAAATGTGTACCTGGAGTCTGTTCACCTTGCCCACGTTCAGAACGAGGGTCTTGATAGAGTAAGCAGAAGTGCTGCTCTGCTGATTGGTGGTAAATTCAAAATATTGACCTCTCAACCACCAGCAAAGCCAAATACAAGTCATTTCTCTTTTTGGTGCTAGCCCACAGATTATCAGATTTATTCATTCTAATTTCACAACACGCCATGGTGGGTTTGTGACCTCTGGGTTGCTAGCCTACTATCGTCATCGTTATTACCAGTCAAAACCGGAAACAGACAATCATATGGCAGAAAAAGAGATGATGGAAAAATGGGAATAGAAAGCATCATTCATTGTTCAAGGCTACACAAATCTCTTTCCCCATAGAGAAAGAAAGAACTTGCATTTATATAGCAGCTTTCACAACCTCAGGACGTCCCAAAGTGCTTTACAGCCAATGAAGGACTTTTGAAGAATAGTCACTGTTGTAATATACCAATTTACACACAAGCTCCCACAAACAGCAACACGATAATGACCAGATAATCTGTTACAGTGATGTTGGTTGAGGGATAAATATTGACCAGGACACTGGGGATAACTCCCCTGCTCTTCTTCGAAATAGTGCCATGGGATCTTTTACGGCCACCTGAGAGGGCAGACGGAGCCTCAGTTTAACATCTCATCCAAAAGACGGCACCTCTGACAGTGCAGCACTCCCTCAGCACTGCACTGGAGCGTCAGCTTAGATTATGGGCTCAAGTCTCTAGAGTGGGATTTTAACCCTCAACCTTTTGACTCAGAGGCGAGAGTGCTCCCCACTGAGCAACAGCTGACTATGGCAAAAAAAAGAGCTGATAGCAAAAAAGGGGAAGAGAAAGCATCATTCATTGTTCAAGGTTACATGAAACTGTTTTCCCCCAAGGAAACCTAAGACTGTTTAGCAGTAGGTGTCACATTTTAAAAGTCAAGAACAGGACAGCTGTTTAAGAAACTTGATGTTCAGGCTTGTTTTGCGTTACAGTCGTTGCTACACTAAAGCTTAATTGAGGTCATTCTATTAATGCAAACTGCTGAAGACTTTCTACCAGCTAAAATGATAGTTTAAAAGCATGATATAATTTACCGTTTGTTACTGGCACAGTGAATACAGTATTTAAATGAAAACCAATGATAGGAACAGTTGAACCACTAGAACAGCTGGGACAGCAGGGCTGTAAAAAGGCACTGGCACAGCCTCACAGGAATATGCAAAAGTATTGCCAGGGTCTTAAAAAGCTGCTCCTATTATACCTCATGTTCCACAATTACCGCATCTGGTGACTAGTAATATCATACAGCTCCCAGCCCAAGCTCCTTATTTGAATTCAACTATTGATAAACCCAATTAAAAAGATCAATTCCAGTATTGGCTTGCGAATGCAGTGATGCTAATAGAAGCGCTAAGGTGGCCTTGGAATCATTCCCAAATTAGTCACTTCAAAAGTCAATCTTAAAAATGCCACTATTCAAAGAAGAGCAGGGGAGTTCTCCCTAGTGTCCTGGCCAATATTTATCCCTCAATCAACATCACTATTATCTGGTTATTCTCACATTGCTGTTTATGGGAGCTTGCTGTATACTAATTGACTGCCGTGTTTTCCTATATTACGAGAAGTCGCACAACACCAGGTTATAGTCCAACAGCTTTATTTGAAATCACAAGCTTTCGGAGCGCTGCTCCTTCGTCAGACTTCACCTGACGAAGGAGCAGTGCTCCGAAAGCTTGTGATTTCAAATAAAGCTGTTGGACTATAACCTGGTGTTGTGCGACTTCTCACATTTGTCCACCCCAGTCCAACACCGGCATCTCCACATCATTCCTATATTACAGCAGTGACTCCACTTCAAAAAAGTACTTCATTGTCTGTAAAGCGCTTTGGGATATCCTGAGGTTGTGATAGATGCTACATAAATACAAGTTCTATCTTTCTTTTGGTGAGTTGTTGCAGTGCACTCTGTAAATACTCAGCCAAAACGCATTGTGATGGAGGGGTGAATATTGGGTCCAGTGGCAGTTGCACCAATCAAATTGACTACTTTGTCCTGGATGGTGTTGAGCTTCTTGTTGCAGCTGCAGCCATCTAGGCCAGTAGTTGGTATTCTATTGCACTCGTTATCTGACCCTTGCAGATGGCAGAGGGTCTTCGAGCAGTCAGGATGCGAGCCACTTATTACAGAATATCCAGCCTTTGCCCTGTGCTTGTAGTTGTGTTGTTGATAATGACGGGTCCAGTTAAGCTTCCCCCCAGGATGTTGATGGTTAGGCACGCAACAATCATGATGCTGTTGAAGGTCAGGGGGTGGTTGTCCCTTTGCTGGTTCGATAACCTCTTAGCTGATGATCGCTCCTTCGATGGTTTGAAGAAAACAATGGGAAAATGAAGCACAAAATTATTTTACAAAAAGGATACAGGGGCACTGGAAAAGGTGCAAAAAAGATTTACAACGATGATACCAGAACTGAGAGGTTATAAATATCAGCAAAGACTAAACAGGCTAGGACACTTTTCTCTAGAAAAGAGAAGGCTGAGGGGTGACCTAATAGAGGTCTTTAAAATTATGAAGGGGTTTGATAGGGTAGACGTAGACAGATGTTTCCACTTATGGGGGAAGTCCAAAACTAGGGGTCATAAATATAAGATAATCACTAAAAAATCAAATAAGGAATTCTGAAGAAACTGCTTTACCCAGAGAGTGGTTAGAATGTGGAACACAGGGAGTAGTTGAGGCGAATAGCACGGATGCATTTAAGGGGAAGCTAGATAAGGACATGAGGGAGAAAGGAATAGAAGGATATGCTGATAGGATTAGTTGAAGTGGGAGGAGGCTCGTGTGGAGCATAAACACCAGCACAGACCAGTTGGGCCTGTTTCTGTGCTGTAAATTCTATGTAATTCTATGTCATTTTATTTCATTTTGTTCTCCCTCCCAAATACAGTTTATTTTAGTCAGTCAGAAGGTGGGACGCTGTAACCTTAAATAAATATCGCTCCTTGTTCAATCTGCCAATAAGGACATGGGGGGAAAAATTCAGTATCGCCCCATTTGGGGTGCAATTATCGGCCGGGCGCAAAAATTAGCGCCTGGCGCTAATTATCGCCTCCGACTGCAAACTTGACTTTTATCGCCCCTGGAGGTGATTGAAGCGCTAAATCAGACGCTACACATCTGTCTTAAGGCGCAAAGGCCGAGGAGCGAGGCGCTAACTCAGAGTGCTGGCGAAGCTCATGTGATGTCAGTCAGCAATGGAACACAGACACAATGGCGCCGGCCAGTTCTTAAAAGGGAGGGCTGATCTTGCTTTCCATCCACATCCTGCTCATTGCAGCCTTGAATCTCGGCCTGGAGAGACCTGTACATCAAATCTGCTGGAAAGAACAATGGAGAGTACCAGGGAAAGTGCTCAAAGTGCAGCCCCCACAGTCTCTTCTAAATCGATACAAGGAAGGGCAAATCAAAATGAACCTGCAAAGTGCTGCTCAGTACCCAAAACTCCTTCACACAGCGTTGAATCTCTCCAGAAGTCTCTCTCTCTCTCTCTCAGAATGTGTGGTTCAAAAATGTCACCAACAAAAAAAGGCAGGAAGCGGTCGCCTTTAAATAGCGCTCCCCCAGTCCCTTCCTGACTGCAAAACACTCCCCTCAACCTGTCGTTGCTAGCGGCAGGCGGTAAGGCAGGGGGCGCCACTCAATATCCGCTCCGGGGCGCTACCGGGGCGTTGCGCACTCGACTGACGTCACGATCTGCCGGCGCAGGAGATCGTGGCGGTAGTGTTTAGCGTCGTCGCAAAATGTTTAGTTAATTTCGCGAGCGGCGCAAACATCGCCGCGCCCGGGCGCTAGTTGCTTTGCGCCCCATTAGCGCCCTCTTAAGGCGCTAACGGGAGGCGCAACCAACTGAATTTTTCCCCCATGGTGTTTGAGAAGTGCAGGAAGAGGCCGAATGTGTTAGAAGAAGCAGGGGAGTGAAAAAACTGCAACAAGATAACAAAATAAACATGACTAAGCTTGTAAAAATAGGCAAAGCTCAACTAAATAACCTATTTAAGCAACAATAGATGTGCAGATGTGTTCTCTCATTAAATTGCAAAAGCTTTAGATGGAAGGGCAAGTCTATCCATCTTTAAGCCTATCCTCAAGGCAGTACAGATCAAGTCCATTATTCATATTCAGTCACAGCTTAAAGAGTTTTATATTTTAATTCCTTTTCTTTGCTATTTTTAAACAAAGAGGCATTTTTCAAATTTGTAACCACTTGCACGGACATATACACACATACTGTAGCTGTATTCAGTTCTGCCATGATTAGGGTGTGATCAAGGCATTCTAAATCAGGCTGATTGCATACGACCCATTGACTTTCAACTATTCACTCAGGTATACTTGATTAACTGTCACTCAAATACTGATGGCATCCATCCACTTGTTACCGTGGCAATCTGCTCCCTTTAAATACACTTGAGTTTTCATACCGTCTGTGGATTGGCACCTGCACCGGCATTTTGACACGCTTCCTGGGATTTATCGACAGCATTCCTCGAAAGGCAGCTGCACAAGGCATGGCCCTGCTCTAGTACAGTAAATCTACTATCCCAGGCCGTGGCCAAGTTACATGAGATCTGCAGTGTTGTAATGGCTCGCTTGGCCCTTAGATATGTAGGAATGCATTCAACAATGTGAAATATGGACACAGAAGCCAGTCCAAGTATCTGGTGCCAGGGACCTCCTGCTTATGATGGGCAATTCACAATGTTGGAATAGCTGTCATTCTAATCATTAGAGTTTTCCGCAGTGTGCAAGTCAGGTGACATCGGTAGCCCAATTAAGACACATACTGTGGGTTTCCAATAATAAGCTATTTGACTGATGGGTATTCGAGAAATTTTTCCAGATAATCTGCCCTGTGCAAATGCTGTCTCTACAAGCCTACAGAAACATTCCAGCTTTGTGTCATAAATAAATTGATGAGCAGTGGGTTGAAAACAGATATATCAAGGATCGATGGATATTTTGGGCAAGGATTTTCCACTATGTGCTTCATTACTATTTACTTTATAATGCAGTATGCTGTTGGTCTTTCACAGCAGAAATTGGTGAAGAAGTATAAGTAGGTCGGTCAGCTCTATGGTTCCTGATAATATGGATGAGCTTTCAGAATTTGGGTAATGGTATGGGATTTGGGGAGTCAGGAAACTGAAGACCGCTATCATAGAATCATGGAATAATACAGCACAGAAGGTGGCCATTCGGCCCATCGTGCCTGTGCTGGCTCTTTGAAAGAGCTATCCAATTAGTCCCACTCCGCTGCAGTTTCCCCATAGCCCTGCAAATTTTTCCCCTTCAAGTATTTATCCAATTCCCTTTTGAAAGTTATTATTGAATCTGCTTCCACCACCCTTTCAGGCAGTGTATTCCAGATCATAACAACTCGCTGCATAAAAAAAATTCTTCTCATCTCGCCTCTAGTTCTTTTGCCAATTACCTTAAATCTGTGTCCTCTGGTTACTGACCCTTCTGCCACTGGAAACAGTTTCTCCTTGTTCACTTTATCAAAACCCGTCATGGTTTTGAACACATCTATTAAATCTCCCCTTAACCTTCTCTGCTCTAAGGAGAACAACCCCAGTGGAAATGGAAAATGGTCAGCGCCATTTGCCCGATATAGGTGACTGTCCATAATAAGTGTGGACGGTGTAACTGGTGGGGACTGTACATGAGTGTACTGTTAAACTGTTAAGAAGAACTTACATTTATATAGCGCCTTTATATAGCTCAGGATGTCCCAAAGCACTTTACAGCCAATTTTTGAAGTGTAGTCGTTGTTATAAAGTAGGAAACACAGCAGCCAATTTGTGCACAGCAAGCTCCCACAAAGTGCATTGAGATAATGACCAGATAATCTTTTTTAGTGATGTTGGTTGAGGGATAAATGTTGGCCAAGGTATTAGGGAGAACCCGACTGCTCTTCTTCAAATAGTGCCATGGGATCTTTTACATCCACCTGAGAAGGCAGATGGTGTATCAGCTTGGATTATGTGCTGAAGTCTCTGGAGTGGGACATGAAACTTCTGACTCAGAGGCGAGAGGACTACCAACTGAGCCATGGCTGACATCCAAAAAGATTGAGGCATGCTCATCATTAGGCTGTTAGAACCCAAATAGAACACCTTTTCTCCTTCGTGTCAATAGTCCTATATTTCAGATTTATTAATGCTAAAGCTCTTCCATCTTAAGTCCCCCCTGTTTTCTGCTGGTAGAAATTCATCACCATTTTAACATTAATGATTGTGCCAAAAAGCTGGTTAATCTCAACCTGCCTCTAAAAATACAACAACTTGCATTTCAATAGCACCCATCATGTCGAAGGACATCTCAGAGAGCTTCTAAGAAGGGAAGAGGATGCTGAGGTGGAGAGGGAAAAGTCAGGTGGAGGGTCAATCGCATGGTGGAAGAGATCAATTTTTAACAAAGCTTTTGAAGGGAGGGGGACTGGTAGTTTTAGAAGAGAGTTCTAAAGAGCCGCATCATGGAGGGTCAAGGATGCAGCGAGTGTTGAGGAAGTGGAGGGAGCAGAAACGCACAGTAATCTAAACATTAGGCAAATAAGGTAGAGCAAGACCATGGAATGATTTGAAAATGAGGACAGGGACCTTGAAGCCCATGCACAGGGGCGCTGTGGTCAGTGGAGCTTGCCAAGGACAGGAATCAAGGGTGTGCAAGAGAGGACGCTGACCACGAATTTCAGATCAATTGGAATTTTTGTGAGGAGCACAGGAAGGAAAGTCGTGGCAATAAATTCTGGGAGAGACAAAAATGTTACAATGGAGGGAGAAAGATGGAGGTGTTGGTGGGCAATGATACATTGGTGATGCCTTCCTGTCTGAACAACTCATGGTCAGGACTATCCCATGAACGATAGCTAGTTGTTGAGGTACCAGAAGGCACTCGGTGCTCATGGAATTGTAGCCCAGCAAGATCTTAATCCTGGGGAGGGCTGGGGAATGTTACAGCTTGTCTGCAGTGACTTATGCAGTAGGTCCAAAATCGCACCTATCACTCAAGTGGATGCGGAGGGAGGGGGGACTGGATAATTATGGCAAGAGCAACTGGCCAAAAAGACTAATAATGAAGGTACTTGTGGCAAATCACAGATCTCTCTTGCCTGACGTAATAATAGACTCTATGGGGGAAAAATTCGGTTGCTTTGCGCCTCCCGTTAGCACCCTAAGAGGGCGCTAATGGGGTGCAAAGCAACTAGAGCCCGGGCGCAGCGCCGTCAATGCCTTCCGCGAAATTCAGCGGGAGGTTAGCGGCGGTGGTAACCGTTAGCACCCCGCGATGCTGCGCCACCAGCGATGATGTCATCACCATGCGCAGTGCCCCGCTCGTGCCCCGGCCACGATCTTCGGTAGCGCCCCCTGACTTACCGCCAGACGCTATGTCCGATGGGGTCAAGGGGGCCTGCCTGCAGCCGGGGCGGTGCTAATTAAAGGCGAGGTGCCAGGCGGCCATTTTTGTTGCTGGCCGCCTGCCAGCACCTGCCCCCGTTGCCGTCCCCGGCCTCCTCTTCGGCCCCCCCACGGAGTGCCGGCTGCACTCCGTGAGCCCGGCACTTCTCTTGAAGTTAGCGAAGTTAGCGCCCCAAAGGGGGCGCGACTCAATTTTCCCCCCTATAGGATTTATTCGGCAGCCATGCACTCCCAGCTTGGAACCTCGAACAGATGATCAGTGCGACAGTGTTGTCGCCCTGTTTCTGATCTCTGCTCCCATCTAGCAAGGCTGTGTGCTGAGAGTGCAGATCACTGAATTTGCCCTCATATTTTAATATTGCTTTATTAAGATCTGTAGCATGTCAGCTACTTTAAAATAGCCTCTGCAAATGGCATCTTGTGACAAATTCTCCGCTGGCTTGTTATGCGAACTGCTACATCAAAGGCAAATGACTCACCACCGTCTAGGTGGACCACCTGACCAGTGTTATAATGACGGCCTTTGACGGTGTTAACCATTGCAGTAGAGAGGAGACCATCACAATCTGTACTAGAACGGCTCCGTTTCACAGGATAATTTGTCAAGACAGATTCTGGCCTTTGAAACCTATTTATGATTGACGGTTTTGCTTCATTATGTCTGATATCTTTTTGATCTCCCTTTGCGTCAGCTTAACATCACCGGGGGAAAGAGAAAGATCTGAGCAAGCTAACGTCCTTGCTATTCAGTTCCCTTCCTCACTGTACTGGCACGGGGTGGGGTGGGGGGAAGTCAAGGACTTTGTTGTCTTTGTTGCATACAAGTGTTTTATCAAGGATGAAGGTTTACAGTACTGCCAAGAAATACGGGAGCATTGAAGAGGAGATTTTCCTGGGGTCTGCACCCGGGCACACTGGACACAGTGAATATTGGACAATTGGGTGTCCTGGGCACACCTATAAAAGAACCTGTCTGATTGTCCAATGCTCACTCCACCCAAGTGAAACATTCGACCTGAGCGCAGACACAGGACAATCCTCCCTTTATTGGTTTATGACGGATTTTGTAAGTTAAGTGAACCACCGTGATTGATCAGCCTGCTGCCATTTGACCTTTGCTTCAGTCTAATTTTGCCTGAATAAACCTAATTTGTACCCTGAGATATATGATGTGTCAGAACTTTATTGGTCTGACAATTGAGGGGATTAGGGTCCTGGCTTTCCTCAAGGATTCCAATAGACGCCAGCCGGAGTCCAAGAGAACATACCACAAAAAGGCAAGAACCTAGTTACACCGGGCCATCTGCCAATTCTGGGAGCTCCCGGTCAGCCTTTTAAAGGGCAGAACCTCCACCTGACCCTTTACATGGCCAATGATTCCAAGGGAGTGGAGACTCCCCATGCTGGGAGTTCCCACTCTCCTGGCTCAGAAAGGACCCAGCGTAATACTGGAGGCTGGTCTGCTGAGAAAGATGAGGCGCGCCGGCCGCTAGAGGGCGAATGTGAGCTCCGCTGGGGGTGGTTGTAAAAAGGGAGGGTGGGGGTCCAGGAGAAGAAAGCTGCCTGGACCCCAAAGAACAGGTTGTGTTTTCAGAAAAAAAATTGATCAGTGGTGGCACTCTGGTCTCCGAGTCAGAACGTCATGGGTTCAGTCCCACTCCAAAGACTTGAGCACACAATCTAGGATGACACTCCAGTGCAGTACTGAGGGAGCGCTGCATTATCGGAGGAGCCGTCTTTCGGATGAGACGTTAAACCGAGGCCCCGTCTGCTATCTCAGGTGGACGTAAAAGATCCCATGGCACTATTTTGAAGAAGAGCAAGGGAGTTCTCCTCGGTCGACGTAAGCAATTTTAAGAGCAATTTTTTCAATGGAATCTGGAGCGCGCCGGAACTTTAACGACCCTCTGGAGAAGTGATACCTTAATTATATATTTCTTTAAATAATGCAATGTAATGAATACTTATCAACAGACTTGAAATGGACAAACAGCAAATGGAAAAGGTATCTTTCGGCCCTGAGAAACATTAACTCAATCAGGAAATAGTCAATCAGTGAAAACTGCCCTGAAGCAATGTCTGATCATTGGGATAAGGCACTTTGCTAGAAGTAATATTCAGCATTTCTGGTTGCAATATAGTTTGTATTTCATCAATCGATACTGAAATCCTATGACAAAATAAAATTGCATTGCCTTGTGATCTGATTCGGTGTTTGTCCTTTGTATCTTATTGTTGTAATCTACGTATTGATCTATCTCGCGTCCAAATAAACTCGACCGTACCAAAAGCAACTGCTTGGGTAAAAGTGGTTGGGAAATTGATAGGGAAAAGGTTAGAAAAGCGTGAAAGAAGAGTAATGTGAGAGAGAAATAAAATGCTACAAATTCATTTGACAACCAACTGATGTGCACAGTTGGTTTTAAGAAGCAGTTCAGACTGGACCTGTATCTGCTCTAATTTTTTTTTAAATGAGTCCTTTTTATGTCGGTTCTTTTCATCGTGTTTGTCCCTTTTAGGCTACCATCCTTATCTTCCATTTGCAGTCCTTCGCTTCTATGGACACCTGCGGTCTTCTAAAGAAGGCACCCTGGATATCTGGCCCTCATCCCTTCATAAATATATATTACAATGGTCGCAGTTATTAAAAAGGAAATTGCCCTTTGCCCCACGGTGATGTGTGCTCTTTCGGTTTCCACCCTGCTAGGATCACTCACTGCTCAACCTCTGCTCTCAAAAAGCTAACTACGACCTTAAATGAAAACGTGACAAATTTCCGTTTGTCAGTGTAGTATTCCTGGTTATTTTCCAACCCTCCGTTCTTCCTCGCTGACCCACACACATCTATTGTCTACACTGACAGGCTGCACTTTATCATTTAAAATATACAAATCTTGTCCATTTGATTTAACTGTACAGCTGCAGGATAATACTCATTTTTGTGTTAAGTATGGAATACCAGAATGACATTTAAGTGAGGACAACAGTAGGACATTCCAGGTTTCATTAAATTATATTAAAGGCAAACTGCAATCATTTTATCATTCTATTATTTATTTGGTTTAAGTCTCACTCCCTAACCAATATTTTGTTTCCTATGTTAATGGTCCTGATGAGAAAACTGAGGGGGAAAAAAATGTAAACTATAATGGCAGCCATATTTACTTTACTACTTACCCAGAATGCTTAGTTTCCAGGCCTATAAAGGAGTTGGCCCACTCGTTTCATTCTTGTCTGTTTATTTAAGGCTCCACTTGCATTTCATTGAAGAGACAAATGTTTAAAATCCTGAAAAATAAACAATTGCAACTGTCAAAATGGAGGCAGCACTATGGGAGTGGAGACCCAGCACAAAGGGGACTCTGCCAATTTTTGCCAGCGATGCAGTGCGCCCCTGAAATGGGTGCTGCTCGAGAGCAAAACCCAGGAAAATCAGCCCCCAATGTCTCCCACAGAAATCCCTGGGATTTTTTTCTACTGTTAAACAAAGCATATAAATATCCAAAGGACTAAGCTTGCAACAGCAGAAATCGGACACTGTTTCAATCATGCTGGTATAAAATTTGTGAAGTTGCTCTTTGTGATTGAATTACCATCCAATTCAAAGAGAATGCGTTATGTACTGGGAATAGTATTTGGAAGAATTGAACAACTGCTGTCTTCTGAATATGCAAACTAAATGTTTATTAGTTCACAAAGAACAGTTTTATCATCAAGTATATTTGGGAATTTATCACTGTTGTTCCTTTTTTTAGCACCGTATGCTCCAGTTGTTGTTTTTGTCCTTGACGTGAGTTCAAGCACCACTCCAGAGACTTGAACATGTAATCCAGGCTGGCACTCCAATGCAATACTGAGAGAGAACTGCAATGTTGGCAGTGTCGTCTTTCAGATGAGAAGTTAAACCGAGGCTCTGTCTGCCCTCTCGGGAGGATGTAAACGATCCCATGGTGATGACACTATTCAAAGAAGAGCAGCGGAGTTCTCCCCGGTGTTCTGGTCAATATTTATCCCTCAACCAAAATCACGAAAAACAGATAAATGGTCTATTCATCTCATTTGCTGTTTGTGAGGCTTTGATGTGCCCAAAATGGCTGCCACATTTGCCTATAAAACAGAGACTACACTTCGAACAGTATATCACTTTGGGCCACACTGAAGTCCTGATAAGGTGCTGTATAACTGTAAGCCCTTTCTTCTTTCTTTAGTTTCTCCAGGTGAAGGGCCATTTTCTGTGTTTCAGTGAACAGGTCACCTGATCCCAGACTTTGACCAATTGGGGCTTATGCGAGCCCAAAATTTTTCGACACCAAATGAGGGAAAATCCCTGTCATTTTTGCCACAATCTTCCACTGTTCAGGGGATGGGATGATGTCAACTTTAAGTATAACTACATGCCATAGGACTCTTTGAGGGCTGTTTTCGAGTTCTCAGCTTTCTGGAGCTGTGCCAGGTTTTTTTGAAGCCATTAGTTGTTCTGATTTTCTAGTTTGGCGTGTATGGAATTACTTATCTCAAAGAACGGTATGTTGGCTTATATCAACTATATATATAAGTCTCTCTGCAACTTACCACTGACTGAAGGAACCATTTAGACTTGGAATCTCCTCTGACCTGCCCTCCTTCCACCGCTGTAAGCAGGATTTCCACCACGCTTACGGCAAAATTACGGTGACGGAGCTGGAACAGCTGTGAGGAAATTCCTGCCGAGGAAATTTTTGGATGGCTTCTTTTATGAATGAGGGAGTCACGTATGATTGGCATTTCTCCAATGGGCCGATCCTCACTAATGTTTTGAGATCCTTTCCTCACCTGAGGCCCACATGCTCACCCTTTCCAGCAAAATTCCCTGGAGAGTAACCACAAGCAGGAACCTTGGCTTATTTCCCATTCTTAGCACTGAAGTTAATTGTAATGCCCTTTGTTCAGTTAACTCAGCACAGTCTGGGAGTTGGCTCTTGGACCTTCTGCTCCCTGGAGCTTAATGTTACACCAGGTGCTGACTTTACCTATTAGATCATCAAGGGAGCTGTGAAAAGATCACTTGACATAGTTAATTTTGGTCTCCTATTTTTAATTCACTTGATATCAGAATGGTTGCTAAGGGAACATTTCCTGCTGAACACACAATTTTCTATCGCAAGTAAGATTAAGGGAAACAGCTGCTTTTGTGCTTAAACATCCAGCATACTCTAGGACAGGGGTGTCCAACATGAGGCCTGTAGGCCAAATCCAGCCTGCGTGCATAAAGTAAAGGGAGCTGAAGGTCTCCGAATGAAAAGCACTTTATTAGAGTAATAGGCCACAAGTGAATTTTGTTCTGTCAGTTTCAGTCTGTGCAGGTTTGAGTTTATTGCACTAAACTGCCATGAACTTAATCAATATTGTACTTTTATTTGGCATTTTACAGTTCTGAAGGGTCCATGATTCAAATACAAAGAGTTGGGCTGTCATGATACAGTAACCCAAAGACAGTCTCCAATTCTGGGGTTGAGACTGCATTTCGGAGTCGGCCATTCAGCCCCTCAAGCCTGCTCCATCATTCAATTAGATCATGGCTGATCTGCAACTCAACTCCATTTTCCCGCTTTTGTTCCATATCCCTTGATACCCTTACCAAAGTCTATCCATCTCAGTCTTGAGAGCTCCAATTGTCCCAGCATCCAAAACCTTTTGGGGGAGAGAATTCTAGATTTCTGCCACCCTTTGTGAAAAAGTGCTTCCTGATTTCCCTCCTGAATGGCCTAGTTTTAATTTTATGATTATGTCCCCTCGTTCTGGATTCCCCCACCAGAGGAAATAGTTTCTCTGTATCTTCTATTGAATCCTTTTAGCAATTTAAACACCTCAATCAGATCACCCCTCCATCTTCGATAGGTCCCACTGTTGATTAGCAAATGCTGAACTGGTGGCCATGTGTCATGCTCTGGGCCTGACAAATGTTGACTCTGGCTGTAGTATCTGAGTTCAGTATCAAACAATCTAATAAATATGCTTCTCGACCTCAGTGCCCCTCAGCGATACAAAAAAAATCCCAAAGAATAACTTTAACTCTGAGTTTCTATTTAAAGGCTTAAATTATATAGGGGGCAAAATTGGAGGCTTTCACACCGGCTGCTACCGCCATGAAATGGCGAAAAGACGACGGCCAGTGCTCTTCCGCCAGCTGGTGGTGGATCCATCGGCACGGGCCATTTTGGAGCTGCCGGTAACGCTGCCGGTAACCACTAGCGCCAGGGAGAGTTAAATGAAAGAGATCGTGACATCAGTGAGTGTGCAACGCTCACTTGACGCCCAATCTCCAACATTGCATTTAGCCATTGTACTTACCATCAGCGCAGGGAGAGCTGGCATCTACCAGCAGGAAGCAGGCTGCAGCAGCGATATTTAAAGGCATCATCACCAATCAGTTGCACCTGACATGGTTCAGCAGTTTCAGTGGCTGTTTGCTAATTCCTGCAACTGAAACAGCTTCCTTTAGTTATTTCAAAGTTTTTTGGTGACAGGGGGTGTTGTTTCAAGTGCAGAAGTCCCCCATTATTTTTTTAAGGTTTCTGCTCACAATGTTTGCTCACAGTCATGGGAGCTGTACTGGCAGTCGACTTCACCCTCCAGAATCTATGGCAGAGGGAGCGGAGGCAGTGAGGAAGCTGGGGACCTGCGCGCAGAGGCAGGAGGGGGAAGGCCATAAGGGCTCTCAACAGGAGGCCTTGCCCACCTAGGGTCTTCCGACAGCACATCTCCTATCCTCAATTAAGCGAGGAGCAGTGTCTTAGGAGGCTACGCTTCAGCAAGGAGGAGGGGAGTTGTCACAGAACTCTGCCACCTCCTGCAACCAGACCTGCAGCATGAGAGCAGGGTGAACATGGCTCTCCCAGTGGCAGTCAAGGTCACCATGGCACACCACTTCCCCATATACCATCCCTGTGTCACGGAATATCACGTCGTTCTCCTGGGCACAAAGCTGAAATGAGACACACCACAAAGATTCCAAACACAATTATTAAATTTATCAATAATCACCAGACACATATTTACAATTATATTATTAACTAATCACCCTGGTGCAATCCTTTAGGCCGGAATTTTGCCGGTGCTCGGAGGGCGGGTTTGGAGGCGGGTCCGCTGTCAAAATAGCAAAGATTGACCGGGTAGGTAACCCGCTGTCAACCCGCCTCCACGCGAGTCTCCCAGGTGTCGGGTCTGTTAGCGGTGAACTGACCCGACACCAAGCAGCGGGGGATACAATTGAACTCATTAAATGGCTTGTTAAGAGTCACTTTAATGCTAATTTGAGGCTTCCTTCCAATTTTACGTTCTCCCCCACGGGTTACCCGCTGCTCGGGGAACATGCCAGCTCACCCTGGCGTGAGTTGAGTCTGCTCTGATGTTTCTGATAAGCTGACAGCTGCAGAAGTGGTGTGAAGGATGCCATGTTGCAGATGGTCAGTTTCAGAGTGCAGAAACTGTTGGTTACTGCATTTGTAAGACATAAAGAGATTTCTTTAGCTTACAAGTGTTTAAAGGCAACTGTATGTCCAGTGCCACCTCATTGGAACAACCTCTCTCACCACTGACAGATCGCTTCTGTCATCTCACCTGCAGCTGCCATCTATTACAGCAACATCGGTGCCCTTGAAAAAATCAGACCTTGGTCCTCTGAATCCTTCCACAATCAGCCCCAACACTAACACCATCATCACCAACAACATCACCGACCTTCTCCGCCATCACCTGTTGCTGCACAGGACACAGGGCATCAGCACCCGACAACATTGCTGCCCGGGAGGCCAGCGATGGCCTCACCATGGCCAGATTTACTTCACTTGACGTTATAAACCCTGGCTGCCACATGATGCACTAGGTTGACACCATCCCATACCAGCACCGTAAAGCATCTCTTTAATGTCCAAGCCATCCCATTCACACTCATCACTATAGCTGGGGGCGGGGGGGCGGGGAGTTATGTCTGAACATTCATTGGAACTCAGTAAGACACTTCTCAAGGTGCACTCAGATCTGTCCAATAAGGGGCAGTGTTGAAAATATAGATTTCATTGTATGACAACACATGACCAGAAACTGCACATGGACATTGGCTAAACCTCTCAAGTGCCTACCCTTGTGTGTTGTTAGTTGGTATGCCTGCAGTAGAATGAGTGTGAGTGTGAGGGGTGACTAGTGAGATGGGGAAGTGATAATGTAGTTAGAGAGGGTTAGGTGGAGGTGCAAGGTAAGTTGGTGTGAGTAAGGATGTGCAAGAGAAGAGTATGGAAGGCAGAGTGATGGGGATGTGTTGAGTGGCACAGCAGGGTGAGGTTGAGTGTGGCTTTGCAGTAACATTTTGTGATTCACTGAGATCATTGAAAGGTTGGCACCACTGCAGCCAGGGACCCCTGACGACATCCCTGCTTTTGCCCTCCTGTGCAATGTGCAACCAGGCTGCGTTGGTGTCCTGGGGAGATCTCTTCCACCTTTGGAAGGGAAGAGAACCTCCCTGCGTGCTGTGACTCCCTCCATAAGCATATGGAGGGAGTCATGGGAGAACCTGGGTGCAAGCGTCCACCTTTGTGCAGTGCTTGTCAGTGTTTGCAGCACCTCAATGCTGTCAAACACTGACAGAACAACTGTCAAACTCAATGTGGCCGTGGTCCCTTTAAGGAAACCGGCTGATGATGCGTCATCAAATGACGTCATCAGACCCGCTTCCTGTTAATTGGCCAGGAAGCCCGCAGGACAGGGTTAACAAGGCCAATCAAGGGAAAATCCGTTTGACAGAGCGGCTGCAGCTGGGAGCGGGACCGGAACCTGGAAGCCAGTTCTCCCGCCACCATCCCGACACCGCTGAGAAAATCGCGGCCTTAGTGTCTGTCTTTCTTGTGGCTTTTTCTCTTCTAGTGCTCCTACGAAGTGCTCCCCCAGTGGCTGCAGCATGGCTTTTGGAAGGCTGCTGACTTTCAGCGAGGGAGGCTGCAGGACGACCTTGAGCAGCTCTGGACCTAGAAGGCCCGATAGTAGACTGCACCACCTTGGCATGGGCAGCAGCAGTCTGGGCTGGCTGGCTCACAGGCAGCGGCAAGGGCAATGGCGGACTGGCAGTGGTGGGAAGAGGAATGTTGTCATCCTTAGAGAGGACAGCAGGGTCCTGCTCCACTGACCCACTGCCACTCCCCCGGGGTGGCACCTCAGCACTCCCACCAATCTGTTGGAGCATGGATTGCTGGCCTGCTGCGACACCGTGAAAGCCCCGGTCGACGGTGAGCAACCCAGCCATGATGGCAGCAGTCAGAGCCTTCAAGCTGAGATTGCATGACAGCAGTATGAGCCTGGGTGACCTCAAGCTGAGACTGCATGACAGCGGTCTGAGCGTGGGTGACCTCAAGTTGAGACTGCATTGAAGGGATAATTACTAGTCCTAGCTCCTTTAGGGCTACCCCAGATCAGGTGTATTCCCCAGGTGTTCACTTTCAACTAAAGTTTGAGGTAGCCGAATCCTAAAGACGCTTAATTGGGTCTCAAGGTCTGGACCATCTCTCCCTAAAGGAAAGGAACAACCTGAAAATGTTACCGTCCTCCAGATAGCACTTTTAATAAATTTAGCTAGACTGTAACGTTCCGGATATTATAATTGTCCGGAAAACTCCCCCAGAATTCTGCAACTCCTCACCAAAGAGTGTACAGAGATTGAGTTCGCGAGTTTGATACAGAAGTCTTATGTTAGATAATTCTAAAAATATATAGATTTATTAAAGAACCGACATGTAATTTACAGTTGGTGATTCTATCGCAACATTAACAGTTCCAAAAAGAGAAACCTTTACAATCTTATTATCAGAGATCCTATTCTCAAATCTTAACTTCGCTACAGTTTTACAGTTCTTAGTCTTATTCAGGATATCCACCAAAATCAAATACAGTACTGTTGATCCCCGAGGTGCAAAGAGTTGTAGACTTACAGAGCCTGCCTCTGAAGCCGAGAATCGCTTTGCCCCTTTACAGCGAATCTATTATCCTATTTGAGAGTTCAATATTAATACCCTTTTCCAGTGGTATTCCCTTTAAGATTTTCTGCTGATGTAAGCTAATTATCTCTAGTCATTTTTCTGCTGACTTCTGCAATTCTTAGTCACCTCAGCTGGTAGCAATACAGACTCGTGTCTCCTCTAGGTGTTCCAAGCTTACCATAAAAAACGGTGTAACAGCAGGTGCATTTTATTTGATGTCATTTTTACTAAGGCCTTCTGTTTGTGCCTCTTTACGAAGTGTAAATTAGAACACCTTGTACAGGGTGTACCATTGTCTGCTCCCAAAGATTCAGACCGTCGGGACCCTTTAACCTTCTGTTTCAATAAGGTTATTGATTCAGTGTCAACAACTATCTTATCTCTATTGCCAGAATGCGACTACAGCTTTTTCAGTTAGGTTTCCTGATTTCCAGACCCAGTTTGTCATGTTTTAATAAAGCCAGAATTCTTTCATAGAATGGTGTATTTTTCTGAATAGGTTTTATGGCTTATTCCTTCACAGCATGACAGCGGTCTGAGCTTGGGTCACATCACACAGAGACTGCATGAGAGCAGTCTGAGTTTGGATAGCACCAAGCAGAGACTGCATGAGAGCGGTCTGAGCTTCTGCTGCAGCACTAAGACGTTGGGTCACTTCCGCCTGTGCTGCAATGGAAGCTGCGACATCACCCATCATGTGCGCCATCATGTCTGCGTTGCCATGGTCTCTCTGGGAGTGCACGATTATTCCCAGGCTGGAAATCCTCAGCTACATGTTCTGCGCAGAGACCGGTGCAATGTTGACGGCGGACTCCTCCACGCTCCTTGACATTGCCAAGACGCTCTCAGGCACCCATGCCATTGCACCTATCATCTCCGTGTGCATGTCCATCACCCTTCTTCTGAAGGCCTCCCCATCAAGGTCCTCAGCTAAGTCCTGTGCAGCAGAACTCGTGTGCGAACTCGCCCTCCGGGGAGCTGGACCCTGAGCTACCCTTTCCCCCTGGCCTTGCTGCACTCGTCCCCGGTGCCTCACCCTGTGCAGGTCCTGCTTCTACACTAGCCTCTAAAGTGCCAATTGTCCATTAGTTCCCCTTTTGTGTAGAGTCAGTGAGAAAATCAGGCCAATCAAAATGCTTTGCATCTTAAATACATGTCAAAATATTTTTCCAAATTCTACAAATTTTCCCTGACACAATCCCAGGCCCTAAGAACTTCCCCATACCCAATGAATTTCCCCATGCCTTATGGCATGCACTAGAATATTATAGATTAGATTATAGAAAACTTTGTATCAGCTATTGCCTAAGTTCCTCCACCTCACCAGGACTTCTAAAGTAAATGTAAATTTTTAGGCACAGGTTTTCTTGACAGCCAATATATTTGAAGTCCAAAATATATTTAATCTACATCGTTAACCATTCTTAAATAGTGTGTGCTGAACACATCTTGAGGACTTTTGTTTGGACAATTGCTGCAAGTTTTACTTTATTAATGAGAGAGAAAACAAATAAGAGCAAAAGAAGAAACAAAACTAAGGTAATTGAAAGACAAGCTATCTAATGTAGGATACATTCACAAGAGAGAGATTCATGGTCACACCTACAAACAGAAATAAGTAAAGCCATGTTAGAATAAATATCAGCTAGTACTCCATTAGTACCGCTCCTATAAAGGTTAGCCTTGGCTCAGTGGTAGCACTCTCACCTCGAAGTCAGAATATTTGTGAGTTCAAATCCCACTCCAGAGACTTGAGCACAAAATCTAGACTGACACTCCAGTGCAGTACTGGGAGAGTGCTGCACTGTTGGAGGTGCCGTCTTTCACATGAGACATTAAACCAAGGCCCCGTCTTCCCATTCAGATGGATGCAAAAGATTCCATGACACCATTCAAAAAAGAGCAGAGGAAGTTCTCCTGGTGTCTTGGCCAATCTTTATCCCTCCACCAACATCACTAAAAACAGATTATCTTATTGCTGTTTGTGGGACCTTGTTTTGCGCAAATTGTTTGCCACCTCTTCCTCCATTACAACAGTGACTACAAGCCCACTCTACTAACTCAAGCAGAAAACCTAGACTATCACATCTGTTGCCATCGCCATGGTCCAAAAATGCCCCATTTCTTATCATGGGACAGTAAAGATCATTTCCAGTTACTTTTACAAAAGCTGTTAACACATCAGATTATGAGTATGAAAAATGAACTGAGACAATTCTCCTCTGGGTGAGATATCGATTTGATCTCGAGTTTTTGTTAATTTGATCCATCGAAAAAAGCAGACAGGAGAATTGACCACAAAAAAAATCACCTCTAAAAGGGATGTTTAGGAGGTGCATCACAAACAGTAGACCAATCAAAATTTATCCTAGGCCTTTAGCCTGAAGGAATGGGGCTGTCTGCAATCATGTAGTGTGAGTCTATTGTTCAGAGTTGTCAATGAAGTCAATAGCAAAACAAACAGCATTTTCCTTGGAAGTCACTTGCTTTGTATGTGCAGTTCACATCTTTTCTCCCACCTCAATAATCCGAGATCAATAAGCCTTTCTCTTTAGTTGCTATCAACATTATCTGACTCCATTTCAAAGTCTCAACAGGACTATCAGCACTTTTCTTTGGTGACGTGATGAGGGAAATAGAGAGCAGAATTCTCAGTGTCCTGTAAAAACATTCGTTCCCTGTATCAAAAGATGTAGAAAGTCCTACAAGAGAGGGGGGCGGTACTGGACCTAATTCTAGGGAATGTAGCCGGGCAAGTGGTAGAAGTGTCAGTAGGAGAGCATTTTGGTGACAGTGACCATAATTCGGTGAGATTTAAGGTAGTCATGGAAAAGGACAAAGATGGACCGGAGATAAAGGTTCTAAATTGGGGAAAGGCCGATTTTAATATGATAAGGCCGGATCTGGCCAAAGTGGACTGGGATCAGCTACTTGTAGGAAAATCCACATCAGAGCAGTGGGAGTCTTTCAGAAAGGAAATAGAGAGAGTACAACGCCAACATGTTCCCGTAAAGGTCAAGGGTGGGACCAACATGGATTAGGAAAAAAGGGAGGCTTTTGGCAGATACAAAGGACTAAAAACAGTGGAAGCCCTAGAGGAGTATAGAAAGTGCAGGAGGGTACTTAAAAAAGAAATTAGGAGAGCGAAGAGGGGGCATGAAAAAACACTGGCGGGCAAAATAAAGGAAAATCCCAAGGTGTTTTATAAGTATATTAAGGGCAAGAGGATAACCAGGGAAAGAGTAGGGCCCATTAGGGACCAAAGTGGCAATCTGTGTGTAGAGCCGGAAGATGTAGGTAAGGTTTTAAATGAATATTTTGCATCTGTGTTCACTATGGAGAAGGACGATGTAGGCATAGAAATCAGGCAGGGGGATTGTGATATACTTGAGCAAATTAGTATTGAGAGGGAGGAGGTACTAGCAGTTTTAGCAGGCTTAAAAGTGGATAAATCCCCAGGCCCAGACGAGATGTATCCCAGGCTGCTGTGTGAGGCAAGGGAGGAGATTGCAGGGGCTCTGACACAAATTTTCAGAACCTCTCTGGCCACGGGGGAGGTGCCAGAGGACTGGAGAACAGCTAACGTAGTACCATTATTCAAGAAGGGTAGTAGGGATAAACCAGGGAATTATAGGCCAGTGAGCCTAACATCAGTGGTAGGGAAATTATTGGAAAAAATTCTGAGGGACAGAATTAGTCTCCACTTGGAGAGGCAAGGATTAATCAAGGATAGTCAGCATGGCTTTGTCAGGGGGAGATCATGTCTGACCAATTTGATTGAATTTTGCGAGGGGGTGACTAGGTGTGTGGATGAGGGTAGTGCAGTTGATGTGGTCTACATGGACTTCAGTAAGGCTTTTGACAAAGTCCCGCATGGGAGACTGGTCAAGAAGGTAAGAGCCCATGGGATCCAGGGCAACTTGGCACATTGGATCCAAAATTGGCTTAGTGGCAGGAGGCAGAGGGTGATGGTCGAAGGTTGTTTTTGTGACTGGAAGCCTGTGTCCAGTGGTGTACCGCAGGGATCGGTGCTGGGTCCTTTGCTGTTTGTAGTGTACATTAATGATTTAGATATGAATGTAGGAGGTATGATCAGTAAGTTCGCAGATGACACGAAAATTGGTGGAGTGGTAAATAGCGAGGAGGGAAGCCTCAGGCTACAGGACGATATAGACGGGTTGGTTAGATGGGCAGAACAGTGGCAAATGGAATTTAACCCTGAAAAGTGTGAGGTGATGCATTTTGGGAGGACTAACAAGGCAAGGGAATACACAATGAATGGTAGGACCCTAGGAAGGACAGAGGATCAGAGGGACCTTGGTGTGCATGTACATCGATCCCTGAAGGCAGCAGGAGAGGTAGATAAGGTGGTTAAAAAGGCATATTGGATACTTGCCTTCATTAGCCGAGGCATAGAATATAAGAGCAGGGAGGTTATGATGGAGCTGTACAAAACGCTAGTTAGGCCACAGCTGAAATACTATGTGCAGTTCTGGTCGCCACACTATAGGAAGGATGTGATTGCATTGGAGAGGGTGCAGAGGAGATTCACCAGGATGTTACCTGGGCTGGAGCGCTTCAGCTATGAAGAGAGACTGGACAGGCTGGGGTTGTTTTCTTTAGAGCAGAGAAGGTTGAGGGGGGACCTGTTTGAGCTGTACAAAGTTATGAGGGGCATAGATAGGGTAGATAGAAAGGAACTTTTCCCCTTAGTAGAGGGGTCAATAACCAGGGGGCATAGTTTCAAGGTAAGGGGCAGGAGGTTTAGAGGGGATTTGAGGAAAAACTTTTTCACCCAGAGGGTGGTTGGAATCTGGAACTCACTGCCTGAAAGGGTGGTAGAGGCAGGAACCCTCACAACATTCAAGAAGCATTTAGATGAGCACTTGAAACGCCATAGCATACAAGGCTACGGATCAAGTGCTGGAAAATGGGATTAGAATAGACAGGGCTTGATGGCCGGCGTGGACACGATGGGCCGAAGGGCCTCTTTCTGTGCTTTATAACTCTATGGGGTAAAAATTCACTTGGTTGCGCCACCCGTTAGCGCCTTAAGAGGGCGCTAATGGGGCGCAAAGCCGCTAACGCCCGGGCGCAGCGATGTTTGCGCCGCTCGAGAACTTAACTTGAGATTGTGCGGCGGCGCTAAAACTTACCGCTGCGACCACCTGCGCGCGCAGATTGTGACGTCATTCCATGGTGCAACGCCCTTGGGGCGCCCCGTAGCGGAAATTGAGTGGCGCCCCCTGCCTTACCGCCTGGCGCTTCCAACGACCAGAAGACTGGAACACTATCAATCGCTGTGGGGCTGGGGGGGGCGCTATTTAAAGGGGGCCTCTTCCTGTCTTTTATTGTTGGTGGCATTTTTGAACTACGCATTCTGAGAGAGAGAGGGAGAGACTTCTGGAGAGATTCAACGTTGTGTGAAGGAGTTTTGGGTACTGAGCAGCACTTTGCAGGTTCATTTTGATTTGCCATTCCTTGTATCGATTTAGCAGAGACCGTGGGAGCTGCACTCTGAGCTCTTTGCCTGGTGCTCTCCATTGTTCTTTCCAGCACATTTGATGTGCAAGTCTCTCCAGGCCGAGTTTCAAGGCAGCAATGAACAGGATGTGGATGGAAAGCAAGATTAACCATCCCCTTTAAGAACTGGCCCGTGCCATTGTGTGTGTGTTCCATTGCTGACTGACATTACATGAGCTTCGCCAGCGCTCCGAGTTAGCGCCTCACTGCTCGGCCTTTGCGCCTTAAGAGAGGTGTGCAGCGCCTGCTTTAGCGCTCCACTCACCTCCCGGGGCAGTAAAAGTGAAGTTTCCCGTCAGTGCCGATAATTAGCGCCAGGCGCTAATATTTGCGTCCGGACGATATTTGCGCCCCAAATGGGGCGCGACCTAATTTCTACCCCTATGATTCTATGACTCTATGTTTGATCTTAGTTATGTTCTGTGAAAAGAGGGTTCAGATGTTTTTGTCACTTAATCAGAGGAAAAAGTACAGAAGGATAAAGACCATCCATCAATCAGTTCGAGTGACTGTTGCTCAGATATAAATTCTATTGCTGCATGGAATTACTGATCACATAATGTTTGGTGTGCAAGGAAGAAAGGCAGCATATATATTTAAAATCTGAATGAAGTTTGGCGCCTACTGTATAGGGGACAGCATGATTCTAAGAGATAGGCTCCAAATAAAAGGCTACTTAATATAGATCTGGAACAAAGAATGTGATACACTCCACGTGCTTCAGAGATAACATTTTGATTGAAGTAAGTTTGCTTCCAGTTTCACAAGGATGCAAGGATATTAGTGCTTCTATCTACGGTTTAATCATATTAAATCTCCACTGTAAATCATTTAAACTGTTAACAATCGTCAGTTCATATCTATACATTTTGCACCGGATCGCATGTTTTTTGGTGTGTGTGCAGAACGTAGGGCTTCTGAAAGTTTATTTGCATATAATACAATCATCTACTCTGAGGTATTCATATGTAATGTTCATCATTCTTTAATGAGCGTTTTAAAGACATTGTTTGCTGCCTATGATTTTACTTCCTTCTAGACTTGGGAAGCTAGAGGAAAATATATGCACAGAAATGGAGCATGGTAATAAGTAGATTGCATTTATCTGGTGCTTTTAAATGTAGTAAAATGCCCCAGTGCACCTCACAGAGGAAGAAACGGATGCTGACCAAAGGAATGGTCAGAGAAGAAGGTTTGGAGGAGGCTTTTGAATAACACAGGTAGCAAGGTGGGGCTGGAGTTTAGGGGAAGAGTGTGAAAGAAAGAAAGACTTGCATTTATATAGCGCCATTCACAATCTCAGGATGTCCCAAAGCACTTTACAGCCAATGAGGTACTTTTGAAGTGTAACCACTGTTGTAATGTAGGAAATGTGGCAGCCAATTTGCACATAGCAAGGTCCCATAAACAGTAATGAAATAATGACCAGATCACCTGTTTTAGGTGTTGGTTGAGGGATAAATACTGACCAGGACACTGGGGTCAACTCCCTTGCTCTTTTTCGAATAGTGCCATGGGATCTTTTACATCCACCTGATAGGACAGACTGGGCTTTGGTTTAACGTCTCATCCAAAAGATTGCACTTCCACAGCGCAGCACTCCCTCAGTACTGCCCCTCCGACAGTGCGGCGCTCCCTCAGTACTGCCCCTCCGACAGTGCAGCACTCCCTCAGTACTGCCCCTCCGACAGTGCGGCGCTCCCTCAGTACTGCCCCTCCGACAGTGCAGCACTCCCTCAGTACTGCCCCTCCGACAGCGCAGCACTCCCTCAGTACTGCCCCTCCGACAGTGCAGCACTCCCTCAGTACTGCCCCTCCGACAGTGCAGCACTCCCTCAGTACTGCCCCTCCGACAGTGCAGCACTCCCTCAGTACTGCCCCTCCGACAGTGCAGCACTCCCTCAGTACTGCCCCTCCGACAGTGCAGCACTCCCTCAGTACTGCCCCTCCGACAGTGCAGCACTCCCTCAGTACTGCCCCTTCCACAGCGCAGCACTCCCTCAGTACTGCCCCTCCGACAGTGCAGCACTCCCTCAGTACTGCCCCTCCGACAGTGCAGCACTCCCTCAGTACTGCCCCTCCGACAGTGCAGCACTCCCTCATTACTGCCCCTCCGACACTGCAGCACTCCCTCAGTACTGCCCCTTCCACAGTGCGGCACTCCCTCAGTACTGCCCCTCCGACAGTGCAGCACTCCCTCAGTACTGCCCCTTCCACAGCGCAGCACTCCCTCAGTACTGCCCCTCCGACAGTGCAGCACTCCCTCAGTACTGCCCCTTCCACAGTGCAGCACTCCCTCAGTACTGCCCCTTCCACAGTGCGGCACTCCCTCAGTACTGCCCCTCCGACAGTGCAGCACTCCCTCAGTACTGCCCCTCCGACAGTGCGGCGCTCCCTCAGTACTGCCCCTCCGACAGTGCAGCACTCCCTCAGTACTGCCCCTCCGACAGTGCAGCACTCCCTCAGTACTGCCCCTCCGACAGTGCAGCACTCCCTCAGTACTGCCCCTCCGACAGTGCAGCACTCCCTCAGTACTGCCCCTCCGACAGTACAGCACTCCCTCAGTACTGCCCCTTCCACAGCGCAGCACTCCCACAGTACTGCCCCTCCGACAGTGCAGCACTCCCACAGTACTGCCCCTCCGACAGTGCAGCACTCCCTCAGTACTGCCCCTCCGACAGCGCAGCACTCCCTCAGTACTGCCCCTTCCACAGTGCAGCACTCCCTCAGTACTGCCCCTCCGACAGTGCAGCACTCCCTCAGTACTGCAATGGAGTGTCATCCTAGATTTTGTGCTCACGTCTCTGGAGTGGGACTTGAACCCACAACCTTCTGACTCGGAGGCATGAGCCATGTGGGGCCAAGGGGGCTGAAGCTTCTTCCACAGAGGGGGAGAATGCAAAGAAGGGCGGAGTCGGAAGAGCAGATGCGACATAGGAATGCAGGCCTGGAGGAGATTGCAAAGGTAGACTTGAGCGAGGCCTTGCGGAACTTGTAAATGAGGACAAGGATTTGGGATTCAATGCATTGAGGGATGGGGTAAGTGACCTCTGTGAGAGTCAAGTATCAGTAAGGCCCAGGACAAGGTCATGAATGATGAACCTTATTTTTAAGAGAATAGACACTTTGAAGGGTGATGAAGACTGCTTTGATAGTAGGAGATCCATGGAGATGGTCGGGAGGGATAGCGGAGAGAGGAACAGGGAGAAGGTAGATTCCAGATAGGGAGTTGCATTGATAGAGGGAAATGAAGCAGTGTGGGTTGATGCTTGAACAGTTAATAGTGGGAACCACATTGAGTGTAGTAGAGCAAGACTAGGGTAGAGCAGGGGACAGCTGTGGAGCGACTCAATCCTAGAGCAGTGACGTAAAAGGTGAGTGGTTGAATATCAGCAAGGGGGTTAGGGCATAATGCCGTAAAATTGAGAAGTGTGAGACGTTGATGACTAGGAGCAAGAAAAAGGGGGGTGAAAGAAGGAGGTGTGATAGAGCAAAACTGGTTGACAGGAAGGAAAGGAAGGAAGCCGGGGTGGCAGCCTAAATACATACGTAGGTGGAGACAGATTGTGTTACATGTACCATCAGATGGCTTAGTATGACTGTGTGAACCACGGGACACTTCATCGAGATAGGCAAACAAAGTCTGGGACCTGGTGGCAGTTGAAGAACTCCAGTTACTTCAGGTCTATTATTGTCTGTTTAACTTTAGTGTTAAATCTATAATTGTGAAGAGTATACCGGTTAAAATTGTATACTGATGACAAGTTCACCAGTTTATATGCTAATGATATATGGCTAAATGTACCGCAGTTAAAAATATATCTATGAAGCATATACATGTTAAAGAAGAGAAATTACTTACAGTTATATAGCACCTTTCAAGACCTCAGGATATCTCAAAGCTCTTTACAGCTAATTAATTACTTTTGAAGTGTAGTCACTGTTGTAATGTAGGAAACGCTGCAGTCAATTTGCCCACAGCAAGGTCCCACAAACAGCAATGAGATAATGACCAGATAATCTGTTTTTAGTGATGTTTGTTAAGGGATAAATGTTGGCCAGGACACCAGGGAGAACGCCCCTGCTCTTCTTCAAATAGTGGCCGTGGGATCTTTTACATCCATCTAAGAGAGCAGGCGGAGCCTTGGTTTGAAGTCTAATCTGAAGGACAGCACCCCTGACAATGCAGCACTCCCTCAGCCTAGATTATATCCTCCAGCTTCTGGAGTGGGGCTTGGACCCACCACCTTCTGACTCAGAAGCAAAAGTGATACTACTCAGCCAAGGCTAACACTTACGGTAAATTAAGACTACACATAGCACTGATTTGTAAAACCCCTCGCTCATGCATGGAGCCCTGTAGCAGTTATCTCATATATTAGAGATATCGTGGCTTTAGCGAACTCATTTCTAATTCTTTATACAAATTACTTTCTTTTTACATTTGCAGGTTGACGACCTGGAGCACTTCAGTCATCCATTTTGAAAGAGTAGATCTAAAACAGCACCCATGGAAGATATGACAAAAAACATTTTTTTTTTAACTTTAACTAGACCATCGATGTAGGTATGCTACTGAATGTAATGCTGATAAAAGGGGGTGGTCATGCTATAAGGAGATGCGCTTGCCTCATGTGATCCCAGTGTATTGGCTCTCATACACTGGAATCCTTATAGAAGAAGTGTAAATGGAGATTTACATCAAGTTAATTAATAAAAGGAAACAACTTGGGCCACCCGGAGTAAACATTTACCCATCATAGTCATCAGATAGCTCAACTCAATAACATTAATGGTCTTAACTGGTTAAATGTATAGTTTTATGCTTCATAAACATTATATAAGTGATTAATAGGTCCAATTCTTACATTTGCAAATGGTAATCTGATAGTTCTTTATTCACTGGATCAATTTAATTCCTAACTGCTATACTAAAGTCTAACTATGTTATATATCACACTCCAGTTCATTAAGGCTCTTTAAATTGTCCTATTATTGCAAATGTAATATATAGCAGTGTTATTCCTCTCTGAAAAGAGTGCGATACTACACAGTAAATCCCTCTCTTTAATAGTTACTCACAATGGCCTGGAAATTGCGGTGGGTAATAACAGTGAGCGAACAGTGCTCGCTGTCATTATCCCTTCGAATCTGACTGCAACTTCAGGATTTAGCGCATGCGCATCCTAACACGGAAATCCTGAAGTTGCAGTCAGTCATTCACTGCTCCGACACGGGCTCCGCTGAGGCCCCCATCAACCCCCCGTCACCAACCCCTCCCACTCCCCACCCCCCACCCCACAGCCGGCAATCAGTGTAATCTGTCAAATCATAGAAACTGATGAAAACTTTGGCTCTTCCGCGGAAAGACCGCTGTTAAATACCTCATTAAAAGTTAGACCCTTTTGGATTAGGTGTAACTGGGGTTTTAACAGCGCATTGACTCTAAACAAAAGTTATGGCCTGAAAAACTAATTTTCATTTTGTGGAGTTTATCCATTTATCCATTTTAATTTAAAAAAAAATTTTTTTTAAACTTTCAAAAATATTAACTTTTTTTAAAAGTTTGTTCATCTTTATTTCAGGTTTGCCTTTTTCCATGTGAGAGTCCCAATCTTTGTTTTGCTCTCTCTAACATTTTTTAAATGTTAGAATCAAAGGAGCTTACCCACTTCCTGGTTCGCTGTCTGTAAGAATTCTGCATTGTGATTGGCTGCTTAGACAGCTTGTTGACGTCACAGCAGCTCGCGTTCGGGATTTCCCATTACCTTGCGTTGATTTCAATTACGCGTCGGAAAAGTCGAACTTCTCGCCACAGAGATTGCGAGATCTTTGTGGGAAGCTTACTTTGGGGCCAAGGGCGAGCACCTTTGCTTCGCTGCTGACCGCAAATTAAGGGCCATCATCTGTGTCCTGCCACAGGTTCTTAACAAAAAAACAGACTGTGGTGCCGTGGAAGAATTTGCCTTTGTGATGACGCAGGTTTTTTTTAAGCATCAGGAAAATGCTGCTGTTTCTCGTTTATACAATACATTCAGGAAAATGCCTACCTAATAATAAGCAGCCTGTGCTCTCTAATCGTGAGAGGAAAAAAATAAACTTTCCACAGGGTCTTGTATCATCATATAAAAAAAAGAATGGCCTGTTTTACATCTGAGCCAAAATGGTTGGAAAGTTTTCCAGCCAGAAAAACAGGCCGACTGTTAGGATGTCGTTCTTCTCAGAGTGCTTTGCCGGAAGAATGATTCCCTGCAGAGAGGGTGAGAAAAAAATGGATCATTATAAGATGGAGTCCTGCACAGCTCAGAATACCCAGCAGCGGAGTTTGTCAGTAAACCAAGGCTGGACCTTCCGGCTCCTGGTCG
The DNA here is from genome assembly GCA_030390025.1 of Squalus acanthias. Lineage (NCBI taxonomy): Eukaryota > Metazoa > Chordata > Chondrichthyes > Squaliformes > Squalidae > Squalus > Squalus acanthias. Next base: position 36,058,413 of record CM059428.1, read on the forward strand.
GTCTTTGAGCAAAAAGCGTTTCTTTGTGGTTTCCGATATTTTCCCATGTATACGTCCTGAGTGCTGTCACGATGCTGTCCGAAAAACTATGTGGAAAGATTGTCAATTGTGATGCTGCTGTGCCAAATAATAAATCCCGTCTTCTCTATGGATCGTTATTATTCCCAGTTGATTTAGAATTTAAAAACACACCACCTTCCCGCAGCACGCACAGCCCATTGCTGCTGCTGTGTGCGAAGACCTAGGGGTAATTGAAAAGAAAAAGAAAGTCTTACATTTATATAGCACCTTTCACCACCTCAGGATGTCCCAAAGCACTTTACAGCCAGCGAAGCACTTTAAAGTGTAGTCACTGCTGCAATGTAGGAAACGCAGCAGCCAGTTTGCACACACCAAGGTCCCACAAACAACAATGTGATAATGACCAGATAATCTGCTTCAGTGATGTTGGTTGAGGGATAAATATTGGCTCGGACACCGGGGAGAACTGCCCTGCTCTTCTTCGAAATAGTGAGATCTTCTACATCCACCTGAGAGGGCAGACGGGGCCTTGGTTCAACTTCTCATCCGAAAGACGGCACCTCCGACAGTGCAGTGCTCCTTCAGTACTGCACTGGAGTGCCAGCCTGGATTACGTGCTCAAGTCTCTGGAGTGGTGCTTGAACCCACAACCTTCTCGGGGTGAAATTCCGTGAGGGATCGTCCACTGGTCTGCTATATCTTCAGTGGGAGAGTCGCAGAAACCTTGGATAAATGGCGTCTACTCAGTTTTTCTGGAGTTTCCGCGGTCTTCCAGCAATGTTATGGCGGACAAGCGACAGATCCCCTGCAGAAATGCACCCCCTCCGATTCAGGGGTGAGAGAGCGATCAGTGACCCATCGACACTTTCTAAATGTAAATTTTCCATTGGAAAAACCATGGGGATCATTTTCAACGTCACCCCCTGGGATGATACGCAAGGAAGACCTTTCCATTGTAGAGCCCACCTGGTCTTCAATTGAAGTCAATGGAGCAAAATCAGGTGGGTCTATAAAGAGCGAATGACACGTTCCGTCAAATTACTGCCCACGTTACACTTCCTTTTTTCCTTACTAGAATATACTTAATTCCATTTCCTGTGTACAAACTTCCCATTGCTAACAATTTTTCTTTCCGTTTAATCTGCTACGATTCCCTTTTCATCTCACGATAATCTTTCTTTCCAGTCAATTGCTCTTGTCTTCATCTTTCCTCTTCCCTTTTCTATTCTTACACATATTGAACCTAATTATATTATGATCACTGTTTCCCAAATGTTGCCCCCGATTGAGGATACCAAGTTGCCCTGCCTCATTACCCAGAACTAGGGCTTGCCGTACTTCCATTCTTGTCAGAGTAGCAATATATTGACTGAGAAAACAGTCTTCAGCGCACACCAATATTTTCCACATTCCAGACTGCTCTTGGACAATCGAAGTCTTCTACAATTGTGAGCTGGATTTTCCTGGAAAGTTTCAGCATAACTATGGGACTGTTTTATTTTCCTGAGAAAATTGGCGTGTAATTGATTTACACCAGTTTTATGCCGGAACATCCATGGCCGCAGATTTCCTCGATCGTTTGTGGCGCTACCGAGCTATTCCTGCCGAAAACCCCCGCCACTCATTTACAAGGCTCCGTCCTCCGTGCTAGAGACCAGCTCATGCGAGTTTCCTGCCTTTAGGCCACTGATGAGCCGGCGTAAATTTACACCCAAAAGATGTAGGTGCAGTCGGGCTCGTAGTCACGTGATATGGGCGTAGCTGAGATTTCTGGAGTTTGAAAGTGATTTACTATGCAATTTGTTGGTGGAGTGGGGGAAGTTTTCTTACTGAGGCCTGCGCTGTACTTAACCAAAATGGTGTCAGTCTCCTTGCATCTGGAATTGTTCAGACCCCCGCACTTCCCAATGCATTCAGAAGGAGTGAACGGTTTGAATGGCATTCCCAATTGGCATACCCCTGTTCCACATAACAGTGGAAGAGAAAAGTGGGAATTTTAACCCAAAAGAACGGGTGAGTTGAGAGCGGGTGGAGGGTTAAAATTTTAGATTTTTTGAGCGGGAGCGCAACGCACCCACTTCCGGGTTTAATGGAGGCGCGTTTGGATGCCGGCAAGAAACCTACACGCCGAATTCAGGGATTTACTAATTGGATGCGGACAGGTACTTAATGGCGCAATTAGCATCCTTAGGAGATGTTAATGAGGTCTTTATAAATTGTGTTTAACTTGGCTCCAAATTTAACTTGAGCAGGATGGATTTCCCGGCGCTTGGGAAACTGACCAGGGAAACAGAAGCGAGTTTGAGCAGCAGTTCAGGTAGGTATTTAAACTTATCATTGTCCTATCTGAATAAAAGTTCACTTATTGCAACTGGTGTTGCAGTTCCCTCTGGCAAATGTCTGGCAGAGAGTTCTTGTGTGGAGACAGCTTTTTTCAACCTTGGAGGATTTCAAATTGACAAGGTCAGGACGGGAGGTGCCTTGGATGTGTTTGACCGTCACCACGGCAGCGATGACATGCTGTGGTGGGAGCAGCACGTGCACAGGAGGGAGTTCCACAGGAGGAAGGTGCACGGGAGAGAGGTGCACAGGAGGAAGGTGCACGGGAGAGAGGTGCACAGGAGGAAGGTGCACGGGAGAGAGGTGCACAGGAGGAAGGTGCACAGGAGGAAGGTGCACAGGAGGAAGGTGCACGGGAGAGAGTTCCACAGGAGGGAGTTCCACAGGAGGAAGGTGCACGGGAGAGAGGTGCACGGGAGAGAGTTCCACAGGAGGGAGTTCCACAGGAGGAAGGTGCACAGGAGAGAGGTGCACGGGAGAGAGTTCCACAGGAGGAAGTTCCACAGGAGGAAGGTGCACGGGAGAGAGGTGCACGGGAGAGAGTTCCACAGGAGGGAGGTGCACGGGAGAGAGGTGCACAGGAGAGAGTTCCACAGGAGAGAGGTGCACAGGAGGAAGGTGCACGGGAGAGAGGTGCACAGGAGAGAGGTGCACAGGAGGAAGTTCCACAGGAGGAAGGTGCACGGGAGAGAAGTGCACAGGACGGAGGTGCACAGGACGAAGGTGCAGAGGAGAGAGTTGCATGGGAGAGAGGTGCACGGGAGGGAGTTCCACAGGAGGAAGGTGCACGGGAGAGAGGTGCACAGGAGAGAGGTGCACAGGACGGAGGTGCACGGGAGAGAGGTGCACAGGACGGAGGTGCACGGGAGAGAGGTGCACAGGAGAGAGGTGCACAGGAGGGAGTTCCACAGGAGGAAGGTGCACGGGAGAGAGGTGCACAGGACGGAGGTGCACAGGAGAGAGTTGCATGGGAGAGAGGTGCACAGGACAGGGGCCAAGGTCACAGGAGGCACTACCCACGCCACAGGGTTTATCGACAGAGGCTTAGTTTCCATGACCTCTCAGAAGTGCAGTGCTTCCACAGACTGAGGTTCTCATGTCAGGTGGTGGCAGACATCTGCAGTCTCCTACAGGAAGACCAGCTCCCTGCTGGACCTGGTGGCTACGCATTACCAGTGGCTGTGAAAGTGACCACCGCCCTCAACTTTTTCACCTCTGGATCCTTTCAAGGGCACTACCGGTGACATATCCAGAATCTCCCAGTCGGCTGCACATAAATGCATAATGTGGAGATGCCAGTGTTGGACTGGGGTGAACAAATGTGAGAAGTCGCACAACGAAGGAGCAGCGCTCCGAAAGCTTGTGATTTCAAATAAAGCTGTTGGACTATAACCTGGTGTTGTGCGACTTCTCACATAAATGCATAAGGCAGGTCACTGATGGCTTGTTTGGCAGGGTCGAGAATGATGTAAATTTCTCCTGTGATGACAATAGCCAGAATGAGCGGGCACTCGGATTCACCTCTCTGGCTGGATTCCCCCAGGTACGGGGTGCCATCGACTGCACCCACATGGCATTCTGAGTGCCACCACAGCAACCAGTAAGGGATATTCGTCCATCAATGCACAGCTGGTGGGCAACCACAAGAAGAGGTTCAAGCAGGTCTGCACCAGATTCCCTGGGAACGGTCATGATGCCTTCATACTGCGGCAGTCCAACATCCCTGACCTTTTCTTTCCAGGAAGCAGACTGAAGGGCTGGCTTGTAGGAGACAAGGGATACATACTTCAAACTTTTCTCATGATACCTGTGAGGAACCCCACCAATGAGGCGCAGGAGCGCTATAATGAGAGCCACATTACCCCAAGTGTGTCATTGAGCAAGCCATTGGAATGTTGAAGATGTGCTTCGGGTCCCTAGATAAGTCTGGAGGCCCCCTTCACTACTCGCCAGCGAGGGTGTCCAGAATGATAGTGGTGTGCTGCATCCTGCACAATATCGCGCAGCAGAGAGGATCGCAGGTTGAGGAGGATGAACGGGCTTATCACTCATCGATGGATGACGAGAACATAGAGGAGAAGGAGGAGCAGGAGGAGGAGCAGGAGGAGGAGGAGGATGAAGATGGGGCAATCATTGCCAGACCAGCTGCTTACATTGCTGGCGGGATGCCCTAATATTGCGAAGGTTCACCGCGGGTGAAACATCAGAAATGAAATCCTGCAGTCTGCTCCCCCCACTAGGGCCACCCCACCTCCCTTTGCACTAAACAGTCCTTCAACCACTCATCCACCCAATGGGTCCCTTCATGTAATTCATCATAAGACAAGTGAAAGGGCGATTTGACACTCGGGATGCAGTAATGAGCAAGACGTGGAAGTGGTGCTAATCAATAAATTTTATGTGCCGTTATAATAAAAAAGGAAATTTAACAACACAACATTTTGTCAAATTTACAATTGCTTTAACTTACACTTCCTACCGCTTCTAGGTGTTGTATACTGTGTGGCTTCAGCAGAGGTCGAGGCAGGCTGCTCAGAACCCTGACTATTGAGATGTTTTTGGCCTATGCCCTCTGGGTTATGGAGCACATGAGGGCCCCGCCAAAGACTGCTCCACCTGCACCTGTGCAGGGGTAAACACGGCCATCGGGTGGGGAGACGAGACAGCATGTCAGGTACTGGCAGGGGTGGAGGGCAACAGATGAGAAGTGGGAGTGCTATGAGTGGAGTTCCCACTTCCACGTCCCCTTTTGCCATCATCACTCTCCTAGGCCAGCGCTTCATCACTCTTACCACTCTGTTGCAGACCAGCTTGGTGCAAGGCCACGGATAAGGTCCTGTTTAAGGCGGCAGACAAGTTGGCATCCAAAATCTGCATGGCCGTGTCTGTTCATGCTCACTTGTGAATCATCAGGTGAAAACCCAATTAACTTTCTAAGTGGACCCACCAAAGTGCGAGTATCTGCACTGCTGCATGGTTGTATGTCCTATGATGGTGCACCCGCAGAAGGAATGAGGTCCTCTGAGGAGTTCTCCTCATGGATGTCCTGCAACACTTGCTGTACATGTGAAGGCCCTGGAATACAAAATAAATGCATATAATTTAGTTGTGGCAAAGTCACAATCGCTTCAATCACCATACTCAGTCTTCTCATCATTCAGTCATTGATGAAATAAAGTCAGCATATACTTTTAATTCCGTCACCAGGCATCTGCGAGCTCCCTGTCTCTCCATCTCCGACTGAGAGTGACACAGATGTGCTACTTATCTCCAGGTTGTCCTCCTTTGCATCAGTGAGCTGCGCAATTGATGGCAGTCCATCTCCAGTCCTCTCCCTCTCCCTTGCATTTTACACTCTCTTCGACAAGGATGAAAAAACAGACTTATGAGTGAGTGAAGGTCAGGTTTCACCCGATGGATGCAGTGCATTCGGTGAGGGTAACTATGAGACATTGCATAAGGATTGCGGTGAGTGTCAACGGTGGATAGATAAATGGGGAGCCGATGCAGTGCATAGAAAGTGAAGGCTGGATGCTGCTGAACATTGAGTGGGTCTGAGGAGTGATGTGATGATGAATGCTTAGCAAGACAGAGTGAAAGGTGGGGGGACTTAAACCACAGGATGGAGCTGAATCAGCAAATGTACTCACTTTTCCTGATCTGGTTAGGTAATTAAACCGCTTCCTACATTCCATCCATGACCTGGGCACAACACTCCTGCTGCTCACCTCCTCAGCTACCTCCAACCATGCCTTCTTGGTGAGAGCTGCAGTTTTCTTCCTCCCATTGCTGGGGAAAAGTCTGTCACTCCTCCTCCTCCTGACTGCATCCAGTGAGGCTTCATTAAAGCTGTGTGCTGCCCTAGCTCTATGTCCACCATCCATCCTGAACACCTCCAATTTGCATTAGTGGACTGTCCCTTTAAATACAGCTGAGATCGAGTCATATGGGTACGCATCACGCCCGCTGCGCAGCTTGGAGATGCGAAACCCGGAAGTCAAAATTAATCGGTACAATTGAGTTTAGATCATAGATTCCGACCCGCTCAGTTGACTTCCAGGTTTCCCCCATGCAATTGTGTCTCTTATCCTGTCACCTGGGAGGCAACACACCACAGAAGCAATTGTCTACTCCTCTCACTGTTAAGTCTTCCACCACCACTATGGTCCTGCTCTTAACTCTCCCTCCTTGGATAACCATTCGCTCCATGGTGCTGTGGCATTACTGATGATTTCCATGTTAAGTTGTTGCCCTGGTTTGTGCACCGAGCCGACCCCCAGGGAGTTGAAGAGTATCAGCAATATAGCCTGAGACAACCAGTACTCCCTCAATTATACAGTGGGGCAAATCCCAAATATAGACCAGAGCAACATTCAAACCACTGCCTGCGATCAAGTTTCCATTGACACAGTTAAAAGAAAAAAGAAAGACTTGCATTTATATAGCGCCTTTCATGACCTCAGTATGTCCCAAAGTGCTTTACAGCCAATTAAGTACTTTTTTTTGAAGTGTAGCCACTGTTGTAATGTAGGAAACGTGGCAGCCAATTTGCACACAGCAAGGTCCCACAAACAACAATGTGACAATGACGTGGTAATCTGTTTTTGTGATGTTGATTGAGGGATAAATGTTGTCCAGGACACCAGGGAGAACCCCCCTGCTCTTCTTTGAAACAGTGCCATGGGATCTTTCACATCCACCTTAGAGGGCAGACGGAGTCTTGGTTTAATGTCTCATCAGAAAGATGGCACCTCCGACAGTACTGCACTGGAGTGTCAGCCTAGATTTTATGCTCGAATCCCTGGACTTGAACCCATTTCCTTCTGACTCAGAGGCTGGAAAGATACCTCTGAACCATGGCTGACACCAGTTGTTTGAAAGTTGGGGTCTGTGACTGCAATCATGGCCCAATGGCTGGCACAAGGTCATACAGGTCAAGGAACAAGGAGCAAAAAGTTGGTAGCATTTCCCCGCAAATTAATTGCAACATGGGTGCTAGTGAAAACCATCTCCAAAGGTGGGTCTTGGCACGTCATTTACCTCACACTGTGGCTGCCAATGTATGGCAACAGTGCTGCGAAAGTGGGGAAGAGCTTTAACAGCCCTTTGCAAACCGTGGCATGTTAAATATCGTAGATCTCAGAAAACATGAAACAGCATTTCAAATCCCTCTAGGTCATGTTGTGTCAGACCTGCCACTCATTAGGAGTGCCAGTCACTTCATTTGGTTTACAAATGTATTTTTATGTGTTTCGCTCTGTAAAGTAGATCCAGCTCCATATATTTAAATAATTTTAACTGTTGCTGCTCATAAATATCATTCATTTTCACCTGACGCCAGCAGTTCTATTGTATATTCTGTGGTGGATCTCAGGTGGTTTCTTTGTTGCATCCTGCCGTGATTTCTGTGCTATTTTCTGTACCTCCCACAGTGCAAATTATTTTAAGGAAACAAGTTATTGTGAGTCCAAAAGGATGAATAAAAGCCTTCATTAATATAAAATGGGCTTATATTTCTTTGCAGTGCCTGAGCATTCAAGGGCTGAAAATTGATGCACCATTAAATATTAATCACAACTTTATTTTTCAGCCTCTTGCTTTTAGTATAATTTTTGACACAATCCTCTGAGGTTAGGCTGTCTTCATTCACCTGAGTGTGCAGCATTTCCCTTGGTCTCCCGCCCCATTTTCCTACTAATTTTTTCCTCTCCCGAAGGCATTAACTACTTGTCGAGGTACAGTTTACACAAGTAACGGTCTCCTCTGCTGCCTCACCCAAGTGACCATTCTCTTCGTGTGGGAGCCTAAAGAGTGAGTGCCACAAGGCTACTCAACTTTGAGGCCATGACAGTGGAGCCCGATTCTTCTCCTCACCTGAGATCCAATTCCACAGGCTTCCAGGATTCAGAAAGAAGAACCCTGGCTGATCTTCCCTTCCCTACCTCAGAGACACTGAGGCTGCATGGAATGCCCATACTGCCACCTCAACCAAGACCAACGAATCAGAGATCAAACATGGACCTTCCTGGCCTGTACGAATCAGCTACTCTATTGCTTAATCAGCCAGGATGGGAGGACTTCACAAAGTCTCCCTTTATATCGCAGCATCAGCAATAAAAAGTAACAACACACCAATGGACAAATGCCTTTTTGGGACTAGTTTCGGTGCCTAAGGTGACGTAGTACCAATAGTAAAAATACAGTTACTAAAGCACCATTAGAACAGTCTAGCACCAATTAATAAAAAGCAATAAATAATACAAAACCATGGGCATTGCCGAGGGATGCTGATGAGATCATCACATCTACAAGACATTCCAAGCAACACTGCAGTCACATTCCTCTCTTACTTTTCACAATTATCGGGCTGGATATTCCGATCCCTACGGGTGTGTACGCGCTGTGTACCCACCCGTAGGGACATTGGAAATGCCGGTTTCAGGCATGCACTGCACATGCGCTGGAAACCGGCATTTCCGATCTGTCAAGAAAGCTCCTCCGCCTGCCCGGGAGAAGGGACTCTGCGGGCGGACAGTTCCGCTTTTTGGAGACCCTCCGCCCGCAGAAAACACTTACAATTCTTGCGCCTGGTAAAAGCAGGCGTAAGGCCTGCTTTTACCAGGATAAGAGTTGAAAAAAGTTTTTTAAAAACATTTTTTCCACTGATTTATCATTTAAAAATACTTTAAAGAAAGGTAAGTTTAATTTTAGCCCCGTTAAAAACTTGAATTATTTTTTTCAAAAATTTTAAATTTTTGTTTAAAATAGTTAATTTATGTAATTTCAAGTCATTTTAAAAATGTGATTTTTTTTTTAATTTATTTAAAGTTTTACTATGTTTTGGGGGTGATCTCTATTCATATATTTGACAGGTCTTCCTGTCAAATGTATGAAGGGAGATTCCCTTCTCTGATTGGCTCCCCATGGCCCACGTGATCCCAGGGATGCTGCGAACTACCTGCGCCGCTGGGATACGTGGGCCCTGCGCACCGGCAGTTTGGAGAGGCCCAGCAGCAGAACTCTGCGCCTCCCGGGAGCCCTCCGGTCTTGGCGCAGATTTTTCCAGATCGCAGCCCTCCGCCCGCGGGAGGCCTGCAATCGGAATATCTGGGCCATTGTTTTTTTTACAATCTTGATGGAACCATCTCCAGCTATTCCCTTTTCCGCATCTGAAAGTCTCTTACTTACTCTTGCAGTGTTCTGAACAAACTGATAATAGTTTCTACTATAGTTGGAAGTGAGTGGAAATGGTCAATTAGATTAGCCAGGTCAGTATATGATTGACATTCGCAGTTTGGTTGAATACACTATTCACTGAGTGTGTGCGCAGACAATGTGTTGGCCAGTTTATATTGTACAGAACCACTTTAGATGGTCTGCTCTAGAATTCATCCCGAACATGATTTTCATTTTTAAGTTACAGACTTTTTACAAATGTTGGAGAAACATAGAAATTAGATTCATAGAAATTTACGGCACATTTGGCCCATTGTGTCTGCACTGGAAATACTAGACGAAAAGGCCTTCTACCAGCCTGGTAGTCTCATGATACAATGATAATGGAGTTGTTGACTAATCATAGCAATCAATTTCTATCCATTATTCTGTAACAGAGCCAGACACAGCTTGAGGAAAACCCCAGTGGTGGAGAGCTTTGGGAACTGGGTCTTAGTGCAACAACAACAACTTGCATTTATTTCGTGCCTTTAACGTAGTAAAACATCCCAAGACACTTCACAGGAGCGTTATCAGACAAAATTTGACATCAAGCCACATAAGAAAGTGTTAAGTTTGGTCAAAGAGATAAGTTTTGTGGAGAGTCTTAACGGGAGAGAGAGTGGTAGAGAGGTGGCGAGGTTTAGGAAGCGAATTCCAGAGCTTGAAGCCTAGACAGCTGAAGGCACGGCCGCCAATGGTTGGGCGAAGGAAATCGCCAGCAAAAGGAGAGAGTGGCCCAGGAGTTCAGAGGGTGTGGGGGGTCACATGACTCACAGAACATACTACCCCAGGCAGCAGACATACTGCAATATAGTCGTCAAACTGAACATGATGGAGGAGTAGCACATGATGAGGTCAAGGATCAGCAAAGAGCCTGTGATTGAGGTGTGCCACCTGGTCCACAGAGACCCAGAAGGATGCCAACCATCCACACTATCATCCTGGTAGTCACATGATACAATGACAATGGAGTTGTTGACTAATCATAGCAATCAATCTCTATCAATTAGTTTACAACAGGCTGAGATATGACACGAGGAAAACCCCAGTGGTGGACAGCTTTGGGAACCATAGGTCCGAAATCACCTGTTGCTCCCAAGCATGTTACACTTACACCTAAAGGTGCTGAGAGATACAATTTAGACAGATGAAGCTTTAACTCTAGATCACACTAATCTTAACTGACACTGGGTACAATAGCTGGAGAAATGTTTCATATATCAACACTGATGACACCCAGGAGGTAATTTTGAGGTTCTCAGAGCAGAGCCTGGCTAGCAGTAAGCGTGGTAGGTGGAGAAAGGATTCGAACTTGCAATTCTGATCTTCTCACCCCACCCATGTTCACCATTAGTGAGGATCCACTACCAAGAGCCTTGCAAAATTACTATCAGGGCAAAAGTTTATGTGCAATATACAACCTCAGCACCACCTCTGTTATAATTGACTTCTAGATAGATTACAACAAACACTATCCTGATGAACAAGCAAAGCAGATAATAATAGCTGCTCTGGTGACTATATTATGACTCAATATAATTTTTAAAGATATCAATAGGATATAAAAGTCTTTTAGTTAGTTGCAATTACAAAATGTATTACATTATGCAAGGCCTCACTAGTATGTCATTTCCTAACTGGTTAATTACATAGAACATAGAAGATAGGAGCAGGAGTAGGCCATTCGGCCCCTCGAGCCTGCTCCGCCATTCAATGAGATCATGGCTGATCATCCAAACTCAGTACCCTGTACCTGCCTTCTCCCCATATCCCTTGATACCTTTAGCTTTAAGAAATATATCTAACTCATTCTTGAATATATTTAATGACTTGGCCTCAACTACCTTCTGTGGTAGAGAATTCCACAGGTTCACCACTCTCTGGGTGAATAAATTCTTCCTCATTTCTGTCCGAAATGGCTTACCCCTTATCCTTAGATTATGACCCCTGGTTCTGGACTCTCCGACCATCGGGAACATTCTTCCTGCATCTAGTTTGTCCAGACCTGTCAGAATTTTATATGTTTCGATGAGATCCCCTCTCATTCTTCTATACTCCAGCGAGTATAAGCCCAATCGACCCAATCTCTCCTCATATGTCATTCCTGCCATCCCAGGTATCAGCCTTGTGAATCTTCGCTGAACTCCCTCCATGGTTAAAAGTATAGTTTAATTGGGATGTCACAATGTATCGTGCATAGGGGTGCAGTAATGTAGTGGTTATGTTACTGGACTAGCAATCCAGAGGCTTGGATTAATATTCCCACCATAGCAGCTAGAGAATTTGAATTCAGTTTTTAAAAATCTGGAAATAAAAAGCTGGTATCAGTAAAGGTGACCATGAGGCTATCAGATTGTTGTAAAAACCCAACTTTTCACTGATGTCCTTTAGGGAGGGAAACCTGCTTCTAGTCCCACATCACTGTGGTTGGCTCTTGACTGCCCTCTGAAGTGGCCTAGCAAACCATCAGTTGTAACAATCACCTCTCAGGATAATTAGGGGATGGGCGATAAATGCCGGCCTTGCCAGTGATGCCCACATCCTGAGAATGAATTGTGCATAGTTCAAAAGAGCCTCCTTCAGGTTGGAGAACTGTGTTTCCCTCTGAAAACTATTTACAGCCCAAAATCCAACTATTTGTACTCCTGATCTGATAGGAAGTGTCGTTAGTTCGCCTTTTCATCACTTTCCCATCAGATAGTGCATTCCAAATGTAGCTTCCTGATACTCTACCGAACAGAGTCCTGACAGACAGGAAACATCGCCACGAGCAAGGAGACCAAAGGGGCCACTTGAGAAACAGGTAACTCCTGTGCATTTTGAAGCCGAGTCTCAATGGGATATTCATATTCTTCAAAGAGACTTTCCTTAGGTGCAACAGGGCTGCGACAGAAAGCTTACCGTTATCAGATCGAATTGCTTTTTAAAAGCCAGATCTAAAACTATGGGTCGGATGCTGTTATCATTATAATGGAAAAGTCTGAAATAAATACCTTCAATAGCTTTTGAGGTGGTACAGCAGAAGAGGTGCTGTAAACATCAGCAGAATAAAGCAAACCAATTATAATGTAATAATATCTGGTGACCATCCAGTCAGTCAATATCCATGGACCAGATACAGAGTTTAACATGTAATCAATTTCTCTTTATTCAATCACTGGGGAAATTTGCTACCATTGACTCTCGGTCTTAGGGCCTAGTGTCAAGATATTCTGCTTTTCTAGTTAAATTGGTTTGACTGTTAAAGGCAGTTAATAGATTTGTGAATTGAAATTGTGAAACTGAGCCTGAAATGAAGTGCTGGTAAGAATATTACAGTTAGTAACAAAAATAATTGCACTTTACTGCTTGATTCTCCAATTTCGCTGAATAGACAAGGGTGTTAAATATTGATAACAGAAAGGAAAAGTCTTACATTTATATAGCGCCTTTCATGACTTGAGTCTCAGTGCGCTTTACAGCCAATGAAGTACTTTAAGAAGTGTAGTCATTGTTGTAATGTAGGGAAACGCGGCAGCCAATTTGCACACAGCTAGTTCCCATAAACAGCAATGAGATACATTTTAGTGATACTGGTTGAGGGACAAATATTGGCCAGGATACCGGGAGAACTCCCCTGCTCTTCTTTGAAGTGCCATGGGATCTTTTACATCCACCTGAGACGGCAGACGGACCCTCGGTTTAACATCTCACCTGAAAGACGGCACTTCTGACAGGGCAGCGCTCCTTCAGTGCTGCACTAGAGTGTCAGCCTAGATTTTGTGCTCAAGTCTCTGGAGTGGGACTTGAAACCACGACCTTCTGACTCAAAGCTGAGAATGCTACCACTGCGGCTCAGTAGATATAAAAGATCTCATGGCACTATTCCGAAGAAGAGCAGGAGAGTTCTCCCCAGTGTCCTGGCCAATATTTATCCCTAAACTAACATGACTAAAACAGATTATCTGGTCATTATCACATTGCTGTTTGTGGGACCTTGCCACGCGCACATTGGCTGCTGCGTTTCCAACATACAACAGTGACGACACTTCAAAAATATTTAATTGGTTGTAAAGCATTTTGGGACATCCTGGGGTCGTGAAAGGCACTATATAAATGCAAGTCTTTCTTTTTTTCTGCCCTCTGCACTTCCTCAACAAACATCAATGTCCATCCGTTCTGTACTGCGACCTTATTCTCCATAATCAGAAAGAAACTCTCTGGACAAAGTTCAAAATTAATGCAACTGACTTCTTACGCTACTTTGTGTCAGTGTCTGTGATTACATTAGCATCCCCTGAATGCCAGTGTATTGTGTGCAATGGGTCAGTTGGTCGTACTCTCCCATCTGAGTCAAAAGGTCACGAGTTCAAGCCTCACTCCAGGATTTGAGCACAAAATCTAGACTGACACTCCAGCGCAGTACTGAGGGAGCGCTACATTGGTGAAGGTGCCAGCTTTTGGATGAGATGACAAACTGAGGTCTTGCTTTCCTGTTTAGAATAAAGATCCCTTGAGACTTATTTGAAGAGGAGCAATGCGTTCGTCCCAGTCAACTTTTGTCCCTCAACCAACACCACCAAACCAGTCATCTCATTGCTGCTTTTGGGACCTAACCTGGTGTAAACTAACTGCTGCATTTGCCGACAAAACAACAGATACAACACTTCAAAAGTAATGACTAAATGGAGTCGAGATACAGACCAGCCATGATCTAATTGAATGGCGGAACAGACTTGAGAGGCTGAATGGATTACTCCCGTTTCTATGTTCCTAATGTCCTGAAAATGTGAAAGGTGCTATATCAATGCAACTTCCTTATTTTTTCCATATGTGTCCTGTGTTGCTAGTTCACAGTAATATTAACTCTTATGTGGTGCTTTTCTTTCTGTCTTTCTGTCTTCTGACAGAATTCATGATAAGCACAGAGCTCTCCATGTTCATGATGCGCTGCCGTGGTTACTCCCTTCTTTGGGCATGTGGGGAGCTGTCCTCTACATATTGTCTAAACTGTGTGATCTACTGTCCATTAGGGAGTGTGTCAGGATGTTTTGTCAATGTTATTTCATGACGTTGACATACTTCCATTATTTTACAGCAGATGTGCTTCAGACTTTTTAAGCATGTATACTCATTAAATGAATGGTCAACGGCTTACAAAATGGATCTTAAAGTGAGTGCGCTGGATTTCCTGTGGTCAATAGCAGAATCTCTTACAGGAATCAAATGTTATAAAATCACATTCCCCCCATATTCCCCCCCACCATTTTCAAAAGCAGTTTAGGAATATTGAAGAAAACAGGACCTTCCATATTTTTCACCCCCATAATCCTTTGTAGTGCCATGTTAGTAAATTGAGATAAATCTTCAAAGATTAGACGGGACCGATTTTTACTTAGCTTTCAAATTCTTATTGCTTAATGAGCCTTCATCGAGGGAAAAGATGATCATGCTAAAGAATGGAACGCCTCCACTTTTCACACAGTAATCCCAGGTAAGGCACCGAACAAGACACATAGGAAGGGCCACAAAATTATCCCTCCAGTACCTTGATAATATGAAAGCAAAATACTGCGGAAGCTGGAAATCCGAAATAAAAACAGAAAATGCTGGAAAAACTCAGCAGGTCAGGCAGCATCTGTGGAGAGAGAAACAGAGTTAATGTTTCAGGTCGATGACCTTTCATCAGAATTGGAAAAAGTTAGAGATATAACAGGTTTTAAGCAAGTGCAGGGGCAGGGAAAGTGGGGAGGGGAGGAAAGAACAAAAGGGAAGGTCTGTGAAAGGGTGGAAGGCAGGAGAGACTAAATGACAAAAGGTATGATAGTACAAAGCAAAAGGAGACAGTAATGGGACAAGTAAAGAAACAAAATATGGGTCTAGAAGAGGTGTAAATGGCAGTAACAGAATCATCAACATCTGCTGTCTGAAAAAATGGGGACAGAGGTTATGATCTGAAATGGTTGAACTTGATGTTGAGTCCAGAAGGCTGTAAAGTGTCTAATCGAAAGATGAGGTGCTGTTCCTCGAGCTTACGTTGAGCTTCGTTCGAACAGTGTACGAGGCCGAGGACAGAGAAGTCAGAGTGGGAGTGGAGTGGAGAATTAAAGTGACACGCTACCGGAAGCTTGGGGTCAAGCTTACGGACTGAACGGAGGTGTTCCGCAAAGTGGTCACCCAATCTACGTTTGGTCTCCCCAATGTAGAGGAGACCGCACCGTGAGCAGTGAATACAGTATACTAGATTGCAAGAAGTACAAGTAAATCGCTGTTTCACCTGGAAGGAGTGATTGAGGCCCTGGACGGTGGAAAGGGAGGATCCCACCACCAAACACATCTTCCCCTCCCCTCCAATTTCAGCATTCCAAAGGGACCGTTCCCTCCGCGACACCCTGGTCCACTCCTCAATCACCCCCAGCACCCCTTCCCCTTCCCACGGCACCTTCCCGTGCAAGCGCTGAAGATGCAACAGCTGCCCTTTTACCTCCTCACTGAGGCCTGCTCTGTACTTTCTGTTTCTTTGAATTCATTTTTATGGCATTTGCATATGTCAATTTAAAAACTGAAAAGCTTCCCCGATTACTCCGGTTCTTCAACATGCTGTGCCTTACGTGTATGAATGATGGTTAAATCAGTTGAAACTTTGATTTTCACACTTTGAAGAAGGAATACATGGTGTGAGTTTGCTGCTTTCCTTGAGCTCCGATTGTTTACGTTGATTTACCCCCATTTTACGTTCGGACATATTCTAATGAGATTTGCAGGAAAATTGAGCGTAACTTGATATCAACAGAACGGGCACGGGAATGGGCGCATTTCCGAGTCTAATTTCCGGGTTGCGGCCCTGGAAGAAATTCCAGGCCAATGCGTATCGGAAGAGGTCCAGAAAAGACTAACTTATCCAACAGACTCTACAGAGAGGTATGTCACATGTTAGTCCAATGTTGCTTCAAGGAAATCAATTCAGAACTCTCCAAAGAGTAGGATAGGATCTCCTTGCTCTTTAATGATCATCCTGATAGATCACAGGGGAAATGTCATTGTCCCATCATGTGCAGCAAACACAGAAAATTGAGGCAGATGAGCAGGACATAGATAGTCCCGTCTAAATTGTTTCTAATGCATTGGTCAAAATGGCTGGGTGAAATTACTGTGTAGTCAGTTTATCAACAGCACCCCCCAAACCCACAACCTCCACCACCTAGAAGGACAAGGGCAGCATGTGCATGGGAAACAGCATCACCTCCAAGTCCCTCTCCAAGTCACACACCATCCTACACCAACATTGGAATAACAAGTGACTTGAACAATATATCGCTGTTCCTTCATCGTTGCTGGGTCAAAATTTTACCTAACAGCATTGTGGGAGCACCTTCACCACAAAGACTGCAGCAGTTCAAGAAGAAGGCCCATTACTGCCTTCTCGAGGGCAACTAGGAATGGGGCAATAATGGCTGGCCTTGCTAGCGACGTCCATGTCCCAAGAATGATTTTTTAAAATTGTGCATGCTGTTTTAGCAAAAGTCATTAACTAATTTATCCTATTCTCCTTAGAGCAGAATAGGTTAAGGGGAGGTTCAATAGGGATGGTCAAAAATATGAAGATAGAGTAAATAAGGAGAAATTATAACCAGAATACACAAATTTAAATTAATTGTCAGAAGAACCAGAGGGAAGATGAGGAGAATATTTTTATGCAGCGAATTGCTATGATCAGGAAGGCACTGGTGGTGGAAGCAGATTCAATTACAACAACAACAACAGCTTGTATTAATACAGCGCCTTTAACGTAGTAAAACGTCCCCAGTCGCTTCACAAGAGTATTATAAAACAAAAAATTCACACTGAGCCACATAAGGAGAAATAAGGGCAGGTGACCAAAACCTTGGTCAAAGAGGTAGGTTTTAAGGAGCGTCTGGAATCCCCTCCCTAAACCTCTCCGTCTCACTACCTCTCTTTCCTCCTTTAAGACGCTCCTTAAAACCTACCTTTTTGACCAAGCTTTTGGTCACCTGCCCTAATTTATCCTTATGTGGATCGGTGTTAAATTTCTTAAAATACTCCTGTGCAGTGCCTTGGGAACTTTTACTACGTTAAAGGCGCTATATAAATGCAAGTTATTGTTGTTGTTATTGTTAAAGGAGGAAAGAGAGGTAGAGAGGCGGAGAGGTTTAGGCAGGGAATTCCAGAGCTTAGGGCCTAGGCAAGAGAAGGCACGACCACCAATGATTGAGCGATTATAATCAGGGATGCTCAAGAGGGCAGAATTAGAGGAGCGCAGATATCTCGGGGGGGGGTTGTGGGGCTGGAGTAGATTATAGAGATAGGGAGGGGCGAGACCATGGAGGGATTTGAAAACAAGGATGAGAATTTTGAAATCGAGGCGCTGCTTAACCGGGAGCCAATGTAGGTCAGCGAGCACAGGGGTGATGGGTGAACGGGACTTGGTGCGAGTTAGGACATGGGCAGCCAAGTTTTGGATGACCTCAAGTTTACGTAGGGTAGAACGTGGGAGTGCATTGGAATAGTTAAGTCTAGAGGTAACAAAGACATGGATGAGGGTTTCAGCAGCAGATGAGCTGAGGCAAGGGCGGAGAATGGCGATGTTATGGAGGTGGAAATAGGCAGTCTTAGTTATGCCGCGGATATGTGGTCGGAAGCTCATTTCAAGGTCAAATATGACACCAAGGTTGTGAACAGTGTGGTTCAGCCTCAGACAAATGTTAGGGAGAGGGATGGAGCCAGTGGCTAGGGAACGGAGTTTGTGGCAGGGACCGAAAACAATGGCTTCGGTCTTCCCAATATTTAATTGGAGAAAATTTCTGCTCATCCAGAGCTGGATGTCGGTCAAGCAGTCTGACAAATTTAGAGACTGTGGAGGGGTCGAGAGAAGTGGTAGAGAGATAGAGCTGGGTGTAGTCAGCGTACATGTGGAAACTGATGCTGTGTTTTCGGACGATGTCGCCAAGGAGCAACATGTAGATTAGAAATAGGAGGGGGCCAAGGATAGATCCTTGCGGGACACCAGAGGTAACGATGCGGGAGCGGGAAGAGAAGCCATTACAGGTGATTCTCTGGCTACGATTAGATAGATAAGAATGGAACCAGGCGAGTGCAGTCCCACCCAGCTGAACGACGGTGGAGAGCGTTGGAGAAGGATGGCGTGGTCAACCGTGTCAAAGGCTGCAGACAAGTCAGGAAGGACGAGGAGGGATAGTTTACCTTTGTCACAGTCACAAAGGATGTCATTTGTGACTTTGATGAGAGCCATTTCGGTACTGTGGCAGGGGTGGAAACCTGATTGGAGGGATTCAAACATGGAGTTGCGGGGAAGATGGGCATGGATTTGGGAGGCAACAACACATTCAAGGATTTTGGAGAGGAAAAAGAGGTTGGAGATGGAGCAGTAGTTTGCAAGGACGGTGGGATCGAGGATTAGGTTTTTGAGGAGAGGGGTGATGACGACAGATTTGAGGAAGAGAGAGACAGTACCTGAGGAGAGAGAACTGTTAGCAATGCCAGCTAACATGGGAGCCAGAAAAGGAATTTGGGTGGTCAGCAGTTTGGTGGGAATAGGGTCGAGGGAACAGGATGTGGGTCTCATGGACAAGATGAGCGCAGAGAGGTCATGATTGGAGATCGGAGAGAAATTGGAGAAAGATGTGAGTTTAGGGCTAGGGCAGGGGGGGAATCATGCCCTAGCCCTGAAGATTTGGCCCGGTTAGCTAGGGGAAGGAAGGGAAGAGGCAGAGGCAGCTGAACGGATGGTCTCAATCTTAGAGACAATGAAGTCCATGAGCGCCTCGCTCTTGTTGTTGGAGGTGAGGGTGGAGGAGACAGGAGAGAGGGGTTTAAGAAAATGTTTAGCAGTGGAGAATAACAGTGAGCAATTTTGGCAGACGAGAACAGGACCAATAACTTTCAAAAGGGAATTGGATGAATACCTGAAGGGGAACAGGGCTTTAGGGAAAGAGCAGGGAAGTGGGACTAGCTCTTTCAAAGAGCTGGCACAGGCATGATGGGCCGAATGGCCTCCTTCTGTGCTGTAATTCAGAAGGTATGATTCTATTACTGTGTTAACAACTTGATTGAAATAGTGAACAGTGGAACTTCATCTGAACCATGTTGAACAATTCCTTAAAAATAAGGCAGAGGGGTTCTTAAATCGGCTGTTAGAAGTGCTGCATATATTAGCACTCAATGTTGCATATGTGAGGGGAAAAATACCTAAGAGAAAGATACCAGCAGGACGATGCTGAGAGAGATGAGCATCTCTGCTTGTATCGGTATATTGGAACCATTGAAGCAGCATGTTGTGTGTTGCCCTCTTTACCTTTGGCGGTATCGCTGAGCATGATTTGCATCCGACGTCTTGCTAACTGCAGCCTGGCGTCTATTTTCCAACACCACGCAATGACAAACAGACCCAGAGCCGGGTTTAACAGAAGCACAGGACAACACGCATCAAGTCAGGCTGCCCTGTTTGTCTAAACACCGATATACCCAGATGATTGATAGGTTGAAGTAGTATGGTTAACTAACCTCACTCTAATGTACGAACATACGAAAATGAAGAGACCAGCAGGTCCATCAAGCTTACCCCACACTCATGATGGCTGGAGCATCATGACCAGACACTTCCTACTCTCCCCCCTGCCCCCTCCCCCCCTCCACCATATAAGCTCCTGGATGAAGCAAAAAACCTGAGGAAAACCCAGGGCCAATAAATGAAAAATACTCTGGAAAATTCCTCTCCGGCCCCCTCAAGTGATCAAAACCAGTCCAGGAGATCACATGGACCATGTGTTATCTTTAAAGCCACTTACCTTCTATATGATGTGATCTCTGCCCCAGTCAGGAACCGGACCATACAGAGAGGCAGCACCCACGAATGGCACAATAATCCTGTGGGCCAATTAGAACGCTTTGGGGTTGAGGATGTCGAAGAGAGGTAGCCTATAAATAATGGTCTTTAAAGGTTTCAGCTCAGTACAATAAGTGATTGTGACCATTGATTGCTGTTTTCATTACACAGGCGAATGTTCCCCAGTAGAAATCTCACAGTTAATGAAATTAGTGTTCTCTCAAAAGGCTGATGACATTTCTAGAGACTCCAGCACCAAAACAGAAAGGACCGAAATAATGAGCTGCGTTTGTCTGCGTGGAGTCTTTTGGTTAAAAGGTTCCACACCTTCCACCCTCATTACAGAACGTTCTTTGGGAAACAGGCATTGGGTGTGATATAATGAGGTACATGCTACAAGGGATACACTGTGACATTAAAACGTAGCATTAAAAGATCAGGAGCCAATGACAGTAAACAGGACAGAAATACTGGGCTGGTTTGCCCAGTTCCTGTCTCTCTGCCAACTTGCTCATGGGGAAATCGCTGTATTCAATACAGTAAAATGAATGAGCTGAAAATCGTGCCCACAATTTACCACTGTGGGCTTGGAAAATCAGGCCTATGTTCATCAAGTACTGGATGGCACTCCACTCTGCACTGTCTCCAGCACTGTTTGCATGTTTTAATTGGTGTTATTTTTTATGCCACTAAGCTAAATAAAATACAAATATTGCAGAACTATTAGTAAGTCCTTTGTA
The DNA here is from genome assembly GCA_030390025.1 of Squalus acanthias. Classification (NCBI taxonomy): domain Eukaryota; kingdom Metazoa; phylum Chordata; class Chondrichthyes; order Squaliformes; family Squalidae; genus Squalus; species Squalus acanthias. The sequence goes on from CM059428.1 coordinate 36,079,575, forward strand.
GCTATTTCCATGCCCATTTTGACAGGCTGCTACTTTTCCAGAGTATAAGAAAGGAAATGGTCGATTCATCTGCCACATATAGCTTATTAATACTTGGGGTTAAAAATTGGGAGTTGACATTTTTTTTAAGGCCATTTTGGACACCTGAACAATTGGGGGGCGATTTTCCCATCGGAGGCGGGTTTCGGTTTGGGTGGGTTCCAAACCCGCCTCCACTATCAGGTGGGAAAAATTTGCGATTTTCCCCTAATTGGTCAGTTAATTGTAGCCGTGTGGGTTCCCCTGGGCCAATTAGTCTTTTGGGCCTGAAAATCACCTCTGCTGACGTCACTTATCCAGCTTCATTTAAGGGCTGCTTGCTGCCTTGGCTCATTCCACTAGTTTTTGGTCGATGCTGCACCACCTCCAAGCTTTCATCACAGAGAAGAATGGCCAGCTCCAAGGCAAGGGCCTCCCCGAGGTTCTCGGATGAGGTTCTGGGTATCCTGGTTGAGGGGGCGAGAGTTAGCAGGGAGGTGCTCTTCACCTCATCTGGGAGGAAGAGGCCTCCCAAAGAAACCAAGGCTGTGTGGGTCCAGCTGGCAAGGGATATAACCTCCAGATCTGTGTGCAGCAGAACATGGCTGCAGTGCCTTAAAAGGTTCAATGACCTTGTAAGATCAGGCAAAGTGAGTATACCTTCAGCTTGACCCTCCTTCTGCTCCCCTTCTCCTCTCATCACCAGCACTCTGCATTGTCAACCTCCTCCTCCACATCCCACTTTACACTTATAATCCTTGCACCCTTCACCATCCCTCTCACTCTATGAACCCAATCACTTCACTATTCGACAATGCTGCCCTCACACTCCCTTTCAATGTTATGCAATGACAACGACTAACAACGCACAGGGAGGGCCCTTGAACATGGAACCTCACTCCATCTTTGTCTCCTTCTAAGCATCTATACTATGGATTCTCTACACTCACTCCATCATTCTCACTCCAACTCCACTTGTCTCCCTCACTGCAGGAAAAGAGAGCCCACAATAGAAGGGAAAGGGCGAAGACAGGAGGAGGGCCACCTTCCATAGCCCTTCTCACCCAGGCTGAAGAGGCGGCCCTGGATATCGCCGGCACAGAGGTGGAGGTGGAAGTGGGGGAAGGACAGACGGGCGAGGCAGAGCAAGCTGGTGACAGAATAGTTTTACCTCTCTCTCATTTACACTGCTTGAGTGACTGAAATAGCTGCTGGTGTACATTATTAGAATGCCACTTGAGCATCTGCACTATTGCATCTGCATGCCACACTTCCGTGAAATTTCTAACCCATGCCTTTACTCCCCCACAGGACCATCCACAGAGCCCTCCCCCCACTGTCGACGAGGAAGTGGCTGAGCCACAAGACTCCTCAGGGGAACCTGCAACCTCTGAGGACGCAGCGTCGGCAGATGTAAGCGCACCCAGCACCAGCGCAGATACGCACACCTCGGTGAGACTTTCGGGACATAGAGTAGTGTTGTCACCATGTGTATCACAGCTCACAGGTGAGCATCAGCAGGTGGTGGAGACAGGGACAGCAGTGGAGAGTCCTCGTCGGAGGGCGCAGGACTCTCCTAGCTTTGCTCCACTGCATGTGGACCCTGTGCCTCTCACTCCATCCAGGAGAGCGGTGCTGGAACTCCAGGAGCAGGTGCAGGAGTCTCTGGCAGGTTTTGTCTCCAGGGTCACTGCGAGTGTGGAGAGGATGGAGGAGTCCAACTCTAAGATGAGCAGTGCCTTTGTGGAGGCAATGGCGCATTAACACACCACCACGGAAGGGATGGCAACCTCCATGGAAATGATGGCTACCTCCGTGGTAAAGATGGCTACCTCTCCGCGACACTTGCGTGGTCAGGTTGGTGGTCAGAGTGAAAGGAGGCCAGAGAGTCATGTCCATTGTCTATCATGTGTTAAGAAGGAGCCAAGCACATGTGCCACAATGGGCAACCTATGCAAATCTGGCCAGGATGATCCCTGGAAGGAGCCTGAGGCAAAAAAGTTGAGTGCGGTGGTGACTTTGTCAGCCACTGGTAAGGGGTGTCCATCCGCTCCTCTGGGCTCCAGGTGTTGGTGCAGCAGTGCGCAGATGTCTCCGACAACCTCTCGCGAAACTCTCAGCCTCCTTTGGCACTGCTGTTCACTCATGTTGAGGTAGCTCATCCTCTGTCTGCAAACTCTGAGAGGGGGTTATCTCCTGCGGCGACATGCTGCCATGCGCTGGAGCCTTCTGCCCTGTGCCACCATCAGGTGGGTGAGCAGGAGGTTGGCGCTCCTGCTGCTGTTGCTGCTGAGCTGGCTGGTTCTGCTGCTGTCGTGGCTGCTCCTCATCTGAATCTGAGCTCCATAATGAAAGGAAATAAATGGCTCCCATGCTGCTGGCAGATACCTCCATTGGGGAAGTGCTCAGTCCAAGCGGGGAGAGGGTTTTCCAAGGAGGTCCCACAGTTGAGAGATAGAAGCTGCAGCACCTCCGACTTTGGTAGGCCTGCTAAAAGTGCTGAAAGACCTGTGGAACAAAAGTTCTGCCACCTGCAACTGATCCCTGTTGAAAGCTCCGTTTTAATGGTGGAGCTGCAGCTGTGAGGAGGCCACCCACTGTCAACCCGCCAGGATTAGCTGGCGTGGTTTAGGAGGGCCGTGCAACACGCACAAAATGTGTCAAAATAACAAAGGCCTGTCAAAATAGGATTATTGAGACCCTTAACCACTTGTTAAGGGTCTTAACCTCTCCCGACTGATGGAGGCGGGACCGATTCGCACCCATGAAACCCGCCTCCGGCAAAATTGGGCGGAGGCAGGTTCCGAACCCGCGCTCACTTTTTGTGATTTTCCCAACTGTCCCGCCTCCAAACCTGCCTCCTCGGGACTGGGAAAATCGCGGCCAGGGAATCAGTTATAATTAAGTTCATTCTAATTTGAAATAAATAAATAATTCAATATGCATTATCTAATATAATAGAAAGAAAAGAATAAACTAAAAAGAAAGAACTCTCACTTATCTGAGCCTGTGCCCCGCTCCCTAGACTCACATTGCACCTGACTTCGTTCCTCAGCCTTCTCAGCTTTACCTCTCAGCCTTTGTCAGCTGTGGCTCAGTGGCAGCATTCTTGCCTCTGAGTCAGAAGGTTGTGGGTTCAAACCCCACTCCAGAGACTTTGAACACACAGGGCTGGATTTTGCTCGCCCCGAGGAGGCGGGTTTGAAGGCGAGTCAGGTGGGAAAGTTGCAAAAGTTCCCGCCTTCAACCCGCCTCTCCACAACTTTCCCAAATGCGGGCTGGCAGACTCCGTTTTGTCCCGCCTCCAAGCGGTGGGATAGGCACTTAACTGCTACTTAACGACCTCTATAATCCCATTTTGAGAGGCCTTTCAAAGTTTGCCACATTTCCAGCGTGCTGCACGTCTCTCCTGAAACATGCCAGCTAATCCTGTCGGGTTCACCAATGGTTGCCTTCCTAACAGCTGCAGCTCCACCATAAAAACGGAGTTTGCAACAAGGATCATTTGCAGGTGGCAGAACTTTCTTTTCTCAAGTCTTGGAGAACTTTTTGCAGGTCTCCTGATTTTGGAAGTGGTTAGCTGAGATCCATCTCCACTGTGACCTCCTGGGAAAACCCGCTCCCCACCTTGACTGATCGCTTCCTCAACTGAGGTATATACCAGCAGCATGGGAACCATTTATTTCCTTTCCTCCTGGACCTTAGATTCGGACGAAGACCAGCCGTGGCAGCAGCAGAACCCGGAACAACAGCAGCACCAACAGCAGCAGCAACAACAGGAGCGCCAATCTGCTGCTCACCCACCTGAAGCTGCACAGGCCAGAAGGCACCAGCGCAGGGAAGCATGTCGCCTCAGGAGATACCCCCAAAACAGGGTTTACAGACAGAGCTACCTCAACATGACTGAGCAGCAGTGCCAAAGGAGGCTGAGACTTTCGCGAGAGGTAGTGGGTGACATCTGCGCACTGCTGCACCAAGACCTGGAGCCCAGAGGAGCGGGTGGACACCCCTTACCAGTGGCCGTCAAAGTCACCATCGCACTCAACTTTTTTGCTTCAAGCTCATTCCAGGGATCAACAGCAGACATCAGCGGCATCTCCCAGTCGGCCGCACACACTTGCATCATGCAGGCAACCAACGCCCTCTTTGCTAAGGCCCACAATTACATCAACTTCTCCAAGGATCAAGCAAGTGTAACCGTGCGTGCGGTTGGATTTGCTAATCTGGCAGGCTTGCCAAGGGTGCAGGGCATCGTAGACTGCAGACATGTGGCCCTTAGGTACCCCATCACAATCCAGCTCTTTTTGTCAACCGCAAGGGTTTCCACTCCCTGAACGTGCAGCTGGTGTGTAACAACAAGAAGGAAATTTTGCATGTTTGCACCAAATACCCTGGCAGTTGCCATGACTCGTTCATCCTGCGGCAGTCTAATGTGCCTCCGCTCTTCAGTCCACCAAACCAACTTTGCGGATGGCTACTTGGAGACAAGGGCTATCCCCTGAAGACGTGGCTAATGACGCCGTTCAGGAGGCCATCCAACGAAGCTGAGGAGCACTACAACTCCAGCCACATTTCCACCAGATCCATAATCGAGCAAACCATCGGTTTGCTGAAGATGCAATTCAGATGCCTTGATAGATCAGGTGGAGCCCTGCAGTACTCAGCAGCCAGGGTCTCCAGAATCGTCGTGGTCTGCTGTGCACTTCACAACCTCGTACAGCATCGTGGCTTGCAGCTGCCTGAGGGACAAGTGGCTCAGTGCATAGCCTCCTCAGATGAGGAGGAGGGGGAGGAGGAGGAGCAGGATGAGGAGGAGGAGAGCGAGAACAAAGACATTGCAGAGGCACATCAACCAGTGGCAGCAGCACACGAGAACATTACTGCCTGGGATACAAGGGATGCACTCATCTTGGCCAGATTTGCTTAGGCTGCCCAATCAAACACATTTGGCTCGCACCTTCTTACCACACCATAGACAATGGACAAGAACCTGTGGCTTCCTATCACTCTGACCACCATCATGACAAATCCAAGTCACCCTGAGCCATCAATGTGGAACTTCCATTTGCAAAATGACACAGCCCAGAACTTCAACAGTTTGCCATCACTTCATTTTATAACATTCAGTAAAGGATGGCATTTCACAATTAAACACAACAGAACACCCAAGTGACTACCCTTGTGACTACTTGTGCGTTATCATCCTCTTACGCGTGCTCCTACGTGGTGCTTCCCCTGTGGCTTCAGCAGATGTGGAGGCCCCTTGCTCACTTTCATGCTGATCCTGCCTCGACACCTTTGGCGGGCGTCCTCTGGGGTTGCGAGCCTGTGAGGGCTCGCCAACAGTCTGCTGCTCCTGCGGCTGTGCAGGGGATGAGACACCCATCTCAGATGGGTGAGGACTCTGGTGGGACTCTGACCGAGGGCTCCGCAGAGGCATGGAAGTGTGAATGCTTGGAGAGGAGCCCCCACTTCCTTGTTGTCTGCCACCAACATCCCTCTCATGGGTCAGCCCCACTTCAGAGCTAGCAAGTGGCTTGACAGCACTTTGCTGCACTTCAGGGAGGCCATGAGGACCTGTTTCTACACTGGCAGTCCTACTCCAGAGGACTTCCATGAAGCTCTGGTTTCTCTGCTCAATAGCTGCCTATTGCTCCTCCAGAGATGTCAGTCTATTCTGAGCAATGACCATGTTTTCAACATTCTGGTGACTTAGCTCCTCCATGGCCATAGCCATCCTTTCCTCTACCATAGCCATCCTTTCCACGGAGGTTGCCATCCTTTCCGTGGTGATGCGTTCATGCGCCAATGCTTCCACAAAGGCTCTGCTCATGTTAGCGATGGACTCCTCCATCCTCTCCACACTCGCAGCGACCCTGGAGACAAAACCTGCCAGAGACTCCTGCACCTGTTCCTGGAGTTCCATCACCGCTCTCCTTCTGGATGGACCCAAAGGCACAGGGTCGACATGCAGCTGAGCCGAGCTTGGAGTGCCCTGCGGCCTCCAACGAGGACTCTCCACTGCTGTCCCTGTCTCCACCATCTGCTGATGCTCACTTGTGAGCTGTGATACACAAGGTGACAACACTATTCTATCTCCCGAAGGTCCCACCGAGGTGTAAGTGTCTGTGCTGGTGCTGGGTGCGCTTAATTCTGCTGATGTTGCATCCTCAGAGGTTGCAGCTTCCTCTGAGGAGTCTTCCGGCTCAGGCTCTTCCTCCTGGACAGTGGGGAGGGGAGCTGTCGATGGTCCTGTGGGGGAGTAAAGGAATGAGTTAGAGATGTGATATAAACGTTGCAAGCACATGGAATTGTGCAGATGATCATAAGTCAATCTGTTTGAGCATCAGAATCAATATCAGTCACTCATACAATGTAAATGAGAGAGATGCAAAACTATTCTGTCACCAGCTTGCTCTGATGCGCCTGTCTGTCCGTCCCTCACTTGCACATCCTCCTCGGCTCCCACGATCTCTAGGGCTGCCTCCTCAGCGCTGGTGAGCTGAGCCATTGAGGGTGGCCCTCCTCCTGTCTTCGCCCTTTCCCTCTTATTGTGGGCTCTCTTTTCCTGCAATGAGGGACACAAGTGGAGTTTGAGTGAGAATGATGGAGTGAGTGTAGAGAATCCATAGCATAGATGCTTAGAAGGACACAAAGATGGAGTGAGGTGGGAGCAGGAACAGCCGACCACCTGACCCGCCCCCAACCCGCCACCAATGGCAAAATCCAGCCCATAACCTAGGCTGGCACTTCCATGCAGTACTGAGGGAGTGCTGCACTGTCAGAGGTGCTGACTTTAAACCGAGGCCCTGTCTGCCCTCTCAGGTGGACATAAAAGATCCCATGGGAACTGTTGGCACTATGTCTAGGTGCTGTTGTCTAGAGAGGGAAGAATATGAAGCAAGTCATGGAGAGGGGGGATTCAACTGGTAAAGTAAAGGGAAAACTAAGGAAGGAGCCAATAAACTGCTCAACACTGGAGATGCACTATCATAACCAGGAGAAGTATCACTTATTAGAGAGATGTTCTCAAGCAAACGTGAGCTCACAAACACAAATGACACCCTAGAAAGGCAATGTGACAGAAACAGTGAGTCCCTCGATCAGGTCTTCGATAATTGGGGACATAGGTTTGGGAAGAAGGGAGGAGGCAGGAGCAATCATCCTTAAGAAAGAGAAGGAGACATAAAGAAAGTAACAATGAGATAAAGTGTGCGGGAGATATACAGAAAAAAAAGGAGACAGAGGGGAAAAGAGACTTACAGAAAGGAGGAGAGAAACAGTGAGAGTGCGAAAAAGAGCTGGATACTGAAATATAGAGAACACATGAGGGAAAATGTCAGAGAGGCATACAGAGAGAGTCAGAAAGAGTGGACGAAAAGGAGCAGAACAGAGGGGCAGACAAAGAATTAGAGAGTAGGAGACAAGCAGACAATTACAGTAAGAGAAACACAGCTATTTTAATTTTTTCACAGATTTTTAACATTCTTTATTCATGAGCAACACCACTGAAGATGAACTAATACAATAAATAATTTTCATCCGACATACATGGAATATGGAAATTATGTCACATGTACATGAAGTGATAACTCAACCAGAATTACTTTCCCCACCAGCCACTGCCAGTTGAAACTGGCACTAAATTTGCCCTCCGCATCAGCTGAAACCATAGCAACTGCTGGCATAATAACTAGTTGGTGAGGACAGTTGTTTGTGTTGCAAAGTAAATAGTTTCCAGCCAAGTGACAGAACTGAAAGCGATATAATGGACTGAGAAGCACTGCAAGGAGTCCCACAATTTCATTTTGTTCCAAGTATTTATGCTACAACCAAAGCAAGCTGTTCTTACACGGCTGACAATAGATAAAAAATAACCTACACATTTACATTACCAGCATCTGCATGAATCCCAGCAGTTGCCCAGTGATAGATCATATAACCAATTTGCATTATTGCTTTGTAAGAAACACACACACACACACAGCTAGATTAATATGTATTGACATTAAGGAAAATGCCTTTAGTTGTAGTACTGAACCTATTGGTGTCAGCCTTGGCTCAGTGGTAGCTCTCTCACCTCTAAGTCAAGAGGTCATGTGTTCAAGTTCCACTCCAGAGACTTGAGCCCATACTCCAGTGCAGTACTGAGGGAGTGCTGCACTCTTAGAGGTACTGTCTTTCAGATGAGATGCTAAACCGAGGCCCCATCTGCCCTCTCAGGGGGACGTAAAAGATCCCACGGCACTATTCAAAGTAGAAGAGAGGAGTTTTCCCTGTGTCCTGGCCAACATTTATTCCTCAACCAACATCTAAAACAGATGATCTGGTCATTACTGTTTGTGGGATCTTGCTGTGTGCAATTTGGCTGCTGCATTTCCTATTATAACAGTGACTACACTTTAACAGTACTTCATTGGCTGTAAAGCATTTTGGGACAGCTCGAGGTTGTGAAAGGTGCTATATAAATGAAAGTCCTTTATTAAGCCATAGCTCTCCCAATCCCTCTTTTCAATTCATAAAATCGCTCAAAGTAACATTAGATAAAGAACCTCACTGTATTACCATAGCCTTCGTATCTATGCACACACGTGCACGAACTTTCCATCACTGCAGCCTATTCCGCATCCACCCACCAGCCAATGATATCATATGAACAGTCGTGACAACAGCTTCTGTACTTGAGGAGATGATGAGGTGTGACAAATTGGTCCCATCATCCTTGAGCAAAGGGAAAGAAAAACAAAACAGCCAGTGTTCCACTCCCAACCAGCACCCCCAACTGGGACCACATGCGTGAACATTAGGTGATGGCAGGATTGAGGTTGGCAGTGAAGCCCTTCGAAGCTCACCCACACATGAAGAATGTGTGGCTAAGGTACCAAAAGGGCTCACCAGCACTCATGGAACAGCGCCTTTAAGAGAGAAAAACTGGGCAAAAGAAAAAGTAAACACGCAATATTCCTTTTACTGTTTAAGAAACTTACCAATTCATGCTAATGCGGCTTGCCCATGTTTTTCAGGGTTTGAAAAAGGCTCATTTCTGCGGTCTGTCAAATTCCCTGGCTACATTTATTTTGAATAGCATATACTTTACAACAAGGCTGAGGTTACAGAAAAAGAGCATGTTTCGTGGTTGCACCAGCGATGGTTTACTCTGGCCAACAGAATGAGTAATGTCTCCCTGATCTAAGGTCAGGGGTAATTTCGTACTCCTCGACAGACCCGAGAAAGAGTGAAGGCTGCAATCATCTGGGTGGATTTAGCTACAGAAGGACAAAGTGAGCCTCTTGTGGCTTGTGTTTCTCTTCCCACTGAGCACTAAAACAGTGCGCTGGAACCAAAACTCAGCACAATGAAGAAAGATGAGGTACTGTGTAGCATCAGCTATCAAGTCATCACCATTGAATTCCTTCCAAAGCAAACTGAAATAACAGTGTTTATCTTATCCCACTGTATCTCTGTGTGCTTTAATTTTATATATTACATATCTATACATAAAAATAAATACACACACACACATAGATGGTGTCAGCCATGGCTCAGTCGGTAGCACTCTCGCCTCTGAGTTAGAAGTTTGTGGGTTCATAGTCCCACTCCAGAGACTTAATCTAGGATGATATTCCAGTGCAGTACTGAGGGTGAGACATTACTCTGAGGCCCCATCTGCCCTCTCAAGTGGACGTAAAAGATCCCATGGAACTATTTCAAAGAAGAGCAGGGGAGTTTTCCCTGGTGTCCTGGTCAATATTTTTCCCTCGACCAACATCACGAAAACAGATTATTTGGTCATCATCACATTGCTGTTTGTGGGACCTTGCTGTGTACAAATTGGCTGCCGCATTTCCTACATTACAACAGTGACTACACTATCATCAAACTCCCCTCAAAAAACCACCCTCGAACCCTTGCAAATTACCACCCCATCTAAAAGTCCCTGACATGTTGATGGCTCCCTAATTGATTCTTATTTATCCCTCAACCTCATAGTTGAATCTCTCCAATCAGGTTTCCATTCTTGCTACAGCACCAAAATGGCTCTAATCAAAGTCACAAATGAAATCCTCTGTGACTATGACTGTGGTGCATTATCCTTCCTTGACCTCCCTGCAGCCTTTGACCTGGTGGACCACACCATCCTCCTCCAACACCTTTCCTCCATTGTTCAGCTCAGTGAGACTACCGTCACTTGGCTCCACTCTTACCAATCCAATCGTAGCTACAGCATCTCCTCTGAATCTACCCTAAAATGGTGGTGGTGGGCCAACTCCGAAAGCAGTTAAGAGCAAATTGAATTGGTGTGGGACTGGAATCACATATAGGGCAGATTGGTTAAGGATGGCAGGTTTCCTTCCCAAAAGGATATTATCCTTCCCTAGAGGACAACTTTGTTAAGGTAATAGATAAGCAGGATCTACTGTGAGATTGGATACGGCCAACAAATTTTGGTCAACTTGCAATTTGTGTATGATGGAGCCTAGGAAACCAGTGAAGAAAAATTTACCTGGTGGGGATGAAAGAACGGATGAGAGCTTCAGCAACAGTGAGGGAAAAATAGGTGATATTGGGGATTGATGAGATTTAGGTAAATTCAGGTGAGACAAAGATACACAGATTGTGCACTGCTGAGCCCAGCCTGAACAATCAGCTGGGGACGGGAATAGAACCAACAGCTAGGGTCTGGACTACCTGGCAGGAGTTAAATAGGTCTGAATTGACATCATTTTAATCTGAAATCAGAGCTTGTTTTTGAGGCCCTGTCTGCCCTCTCAGGGGGACGTAAAAGATCCCATGGCTCTATTTCGAAGAAGAGCAGGGGAGTTCTCCCCAGTGTCCTGGCCAACATTGATCCCTCAACCAACATCACTAAAAAACAGATTACCCCTGTACTTGGTTATTTATCTCAAAGCTGTTTGTGGGACCTTGCTGTGTGCAAATTGGCTGACGCATTTCCTACATTACAACAGTGACTACATTTCAAAAAAGTACTTCATTGTCTGTAAAGCACTCTGGGACATCCAGAAGTCATGAAAAGCATTATATAACTACAAGTATTTTTATTACCACACCGCATGCCTATTCCGCACCGGCTAGTTGTACGTAGGACTGTCTATGTTGTTTATAATGGTTCTTTAAGTCTCAGTGTCAGAGTGGCCTCAAATATAATACCAAGTTATTTCTTGCAAGGAAGCCAGATTGCATCTATGTAGCTGATATACGACCGCTGTTATCAGTCAATGCTACAGACTCATAAATGCATACAGATCATTGCGGCAGTGATTCATTTTAGATCTCATTAAAAAGCGATGTCTTTTGTGTATTTTTCTCTGAACTCAAAAAACAATCACTTCTCTGTAATTTAGGAGTTCTTACTTGCTATGGAATGCAAACACCCTGCCACAGTGTCTTCACTATATCTTTGACAGTGTTAGGCTCGCAGTATCGTATTAAATTTCACTGAGATGCTGTCAAGCAATATAATGAAAGAGATTGGTCTGAGACCATCAACTGTAATGATTTAGGTATTTTAATCTACTGATGGCTGTAAAGTCCCAGTACTGAGAATTTCTTCAATAAATGTCAAGATACAGGAAGCAGCATTTACAAATCTCCATATTTTTCAGGAGAAGTATAAATATTGATTATATGAATATTACAGAATCCATTTACTAGCAACAAAGGCTATGCATATCCAATGAGTTTAGACTCCATGTAGCACTGGCAGTATCCCTAAACTTATATATTGAGCTGTCACGATGTGTAAATTAGCCCAGGTTGGATTGATTGGTCTTGAGCCCAACCCAAATTAACCATAAACCTGATAAAGTTTGCAAATCTCTGTGCTCTGGCCCTTACATCCTACCAACAGTCTTTCCAAATCCTACCTTCCATCAGTCAGTTCTATCCTCTTACTTCCATGCGCACTACTAATTTCAGAAGAATTTTTCTGAAAGGACCAGTCAGATCTCTGCCCCAGATCTATGCTTACATTCCCATGGCAACATATGACGACCCTTGGGTTTAGCGTGTGTTATTCGCTCGTCCAATTTTGATTGGTTAACATATTTTAGTTTCCTATCTGAAAAGATGCTGGTTCCATGGATGAAATTCACTTGAAGTTTGGATATTTGTGAACTGTGCAATTAGGCTGCCGACAAGCAACCTTTAAAACTAGTTTGTATCCCATTGGTGAAGGAACTACAACAAACGGTCATTGGAAACGCTTGTCAATCACACATGACCACAGAAATGAAAACACTACCCAATTCTTTGTGGCCCCTGTAGTGTATCAAACAACTCACCACACCCTCTCACCCCAATAGCTTATCATTGGAACTACTAGCCAATTCCTTGGGAGTCTGGTAGCCTAGGATTGGAAGCATTTGGCAATTCCCTGTGGCCACATTCAAATTATCATTAAAGGGGCCATGACCCTGGTGACAATGGGCTTTTGTAATAATAACAGTGCCAACATTTTCGGACATAAAAGTCAAGAGAAGCATAATGGCTGTTGCATTTTTAGGTCATAAGACACATTTTGGAAAGTAGATTACTTGCGTTGGACGAGAAATAGTTCATTTAAAGGCAATAATCAGAATTGGCCTGATTGTTTGACAGTCACCTTTGTTCTTTAAAAAACTACCTCATATCAATGGTTTTCAGCTGTATTGTATCAAAATGAAAATCCACAATTGTGGACGTCCTTTGGCTAGAGGTTTCAGCATGAAGGAGGTGTGATACTTGCCACTATTTCCTTCTCACAAATTTGTATTCGTCTCCGCCCCCAAACCATTAATGGCCCTTCCTACAATAGCAAAATACTGCGGATGCTGGAAATCCAAAATAACAACAGAAAACGCTGGAAACACTCAGCAGGCCAGGCAGCATCCGTGGAGAGAGAAACAGAGTTAACGTTTCAGGTCGAAGACCTTTCGTCAGAACTAGAAAAAAGCAGGAAATGGAATAGATTTTAAAGCAAGTTTAGGGGCTGGGAAAAGGGGGAGGGGATGAAAGAACAAAAGGGAAGGTCAGTGATAGGATAGAAAGCAGGAGAGATTAAGAGACATTGAGAGACATTAAGAGATATTCAAGGCAAGAGGAGGTGGAAATGGGACAGGTTAAGGAGCAAAGGATGGCTCTAGATGAAGTGTGAATTGTGCTGGCAGAATGAAGGACAGCTGCCGTGTGGGAGGGAAGAAAAAAAGGCCAAACAAAAAGTGTGATAAAAAAAAAATATATATATATATATATATGTGATAGGGGTCGAGGTTATGATCTGAAATTGTTGAACTCTATGTTGAGTCCAGAGGGCTGTAGAGTGCCTAATCGAAAGATGAGGTGCTGTTCCTCGAGCTTACGCTGAGCTTCCATGGAACAATGCAAGAGGCCGAGGACGGTGAGGTCTGAGTGGGAGTGAAGCGGTGAATTAAAGTGACAGGTCACCGGGAGCTCGGGGTCCCCCTTATGGACTGAACGGAGGTGTTCCGCAAAGCGGTCACCCAATCTGCGTTTGGTCTCCCCAATATAGAGGAGACCACATCGTGAGCAGCGAATACAGTATACTAAATTGCAGGAAGTACAAGTAAATCGCTGTTTCACCTGGAAGGGGTGTTTGGGGCTCTGGACAGTGGGAAGGGGGGAGGTATAAGGGCATGTGTTGCATCTCCTGCGCTTGCACGGGAAGGTGCCGGGCGAAGGGGAAGGGGTACTGGGGGTGGTAGAGGAGTGGACTAGGGTGTCGCAGAGGGAGCGGTCCCTACAGAATGCTGAAAGGGGAGGTGAGGGGAAGATGCGTTTGGTGGTGGGATCACGCTGGAGGTGGCGGAAATGGCGGAGGATGATCCATTGAATGTGGAGGCTGGTGGGGTGAAAGGTGAGGACAAGGGGAACTCTATCGTGGTTCCGGGAGGGAGGGGCATGGGTGAGGGCAGAAGTGTGGGAGATAGAACGGACACGGTCGAGGGCCGTGTCAACCACAGTAGAGGGGAATCCTCGGTTGAGGAAAAAGGAAGACATGTCGGAAGCACTGGTATGGAAATGGCATCGTCAGAGCAGATGCGGCGGAGACGGAGAAACTGGGAGAATGGAATAGAGTCCTTACAGGAGGCGGGGTGGGAGGAAGTGTAGTCCAGGTAGCTATGGGAGTCAGTGGGCTTGTAGTAAATGTTTGTCAATAACCTATCCCCAGAGATGGAGACGGAAAAGTCGAGGAAGGGAAGGGAAGAGTCGGAGATGGACCATGTGAAGGTGAGGGAAGGGTGGAAATTGGAGGCAAAGTGAATGAAATTTTCTAGTTCAGGGCGAGAGCAGGAGACAGCACCGATACAGTCATCAATGTACCGGAAAAAGAGGTGAGGGAGGGGACCCAAGTAGGACTGGAACAAAGAGTGTTCCACATATCCCACGAAAAGGCAGGCATAGCTAGGACCCATGCGGGTACCCATAGCAACACCTTTGATTTGGAGGAAATGAGTGGAGTCAAAGGAGAAGTTGTTCAATGTGAGAACAAGTTTGGCCAGGCGGAGGAGGGTGGTGGTGGATGGGGACTGGTTGGGCCTCTGTTCAAGGAAGAAGCGGAGCGCCCTCAGGCCATCCTGGTGGGGGATGGAGGTGTAGAGGGATTGTACGTCCATAGTGAAAAGGAGGCGGTTGGGGCTGGGAAACTGGAAACTGTTAAAGTGGCGGAGGGCGTTGGAAGAGTCGCGGATGTAGGTGGGAAGAGACTGGACAAGGGGAGAAAATATAGAGTCGAGATAGGAAGAGATAAGTTCCGTGGGGCAAGAACAGGCTGAAATGATGGGTCTACCAGGGCAGTCCTGTTTGCGGATCTTGGGAAGGAGGTAGAAGCGGGCTGTGCGGGGTTGGGGGACTATGAGGTTGGCGGCCGTGGGGGGAAGATCTCCAGAGGAGATGAGGTCAGTGACAGTCTTGGAAATGGTGGCTTGATGTTCGGTAGTGGGGTCATGGTCCAGGTGGAGGTAGGAGGAGGTGTCGGAGAGTTGGCGTTCAACTTCCGCTAGGTAGAGGTCGGTTCGCCAAACAACAACAGCACCACCCTTGTCAGCAGGTTTAATGACAATGTCGGGGTTGGATCGGAGAGAATGGAGTGCTGCAAGTTCAGAGGGAGGTAGGTTGGAGTGAGTGAGGGGAGCAGAGAAATGGAGACCGTCGATGTCACGGCGGCAGTTTGCAATGAAAAGATCTAGAGAGGGTAAGAGGCCAGAGGGAGGGGTCCAGGTAGAACAAGGATTCTGAAAGCAGGAGAAAGGGTCAGCCGTGCGGGGGGAAGACTCCTGGCCAAAGAAGTGGGCACGGAGGCGAAGACGGTGGAAAAAGAGCTCAGCATCGTGCCGAGCTCGAAATTCATTGAGGTGGGGGCGTAAGGGGATGAAGCTCAGGCCTTTGCTGAGGACTGATCGTTCGGGGTCAGAGAGGGGAAGGTCAGAAGGGATAGTGAAAACGCGGCAGGGGGTGAGATTGGGAGAAGGGGGGTCAGAGGAAAGTGAAAGGGAAGAAGGTTCCGGAGGGGCGTTGGTGTTCAAGAGTTGATGAAGTTTGCGATCCTTGACATCAGAAAGGAAGAAAAAAAGTTTTTTGTTGAAGCGTCGGATGAGTCGAAGGATGAAATGGAACTGTGGACCCGGACAGCTTTGAGATAGAGTGCGTCGGTGCTGCTGAAGAGAGCGGTCGAGAGTGTTCATGTGGCGCCGCATGGCGTTGAGCGTGGATCTCAAGATGCGGCGAGAGCAGTAGGGCCCTTCCTAGCTGTCAACCTAGCACTCTCTCCTTTGAGTCAGGTAGGTTGTGGGTTTAATTGCCACTCCAGAGGCCTAAGAACAAAATCTAAGCTGACACCCTGTTCAGTACAGAGGGAGTGCTGTACTGTTGGAGGTGCTGTCTTTCGGATGAGACGTTAAACTGAGGCCATATCTGCCCTCTCAGGTGGAACTAAAGATCCCATGGCATTAATCGAAGAAAAGAAGGGTGGTCCTCCCCAGTGTACTAGACAATACTTATCCTTCAACATCACAAAAACAGATTATCTGGTCATTATCAGATTATTGCTGTTTGTGGGATCTTGCTGCGTGCAATTTGACTCCTGTGTTTCCTACATTACAACAGTGACTACACTTCAAAAGGGCTTAATTGGCTGTAAAGAGCTGTAAAGAGCTTTGGGACATTACTATTTAAATGCATGTCTTTCTTTTTTTTCCTTTTCCCAACTCAGAATCCCTTCAGTGTCCTTGTGAGGATTGTTCAAGTCTCTGAAAGTAAAACCAGATCGAACAGGCTAGAGGTCATATGCCGAGGGTTTCAACTTTCTAGCTATTCCTTTTTACAACTGCTGCAAGATTGAAGCTACGAATGTAGGAGAGGATATTAATTTCTACTTTCTATGTTGCCTGAAGTGGTGATGTTAAATGTTAATAAATGTATGTAACCTGAGTTGTGCTAACAGATTGGAGATTAAAGCTGCAATATCCTGCAATATCAAAATGTAATTTGAATGTACTTGTGAAATATACTTATTCTGCAAGAAAAAAATCTAATTTTAATAAGCCACTGAATGGAAAGTTTTATAAAAAGCTCTTGCAAGTTTCTCAATCAGTAAACAGCAGACTTACCTCAATTAACACTGGGGGTGGGAATTATAATGATTTTGTTAATTAACACATGCTTTCCAACATCACCAAATAGATTATACAGGATCAAGAATTAAAGAGAATGCAAGCCCGACCAAATCCAGCAAAGGCAAATCACATCTTGTGGTAATAAATTAATCCTGGAGCTGCCATCGTTGGCATCAGTGTAGGTGTCATATACTAAGCTGCGATATACCGGGGATTTTCACCACCTTTATTAACCGGCAGATGCGAGGACCATTTGGAAGTAGAAGTTTGATGCATTTCTTAACAAGCAGTTAGTCTGGAGTCACTCCACATCAGTTAGTCTGGAGTCACTCCACGTCAGTTAGTCTGGTGTCACTCCACATCAGTTAGTCTGGAGTCACTCCACATCAGTTAGTCTGGAGTCACTCCACGTCAGTTAGTCTGGAGTCACTCCACATCAGTTAGTCTGGAGTCACTCCACATCAGTTAGTCTGGAGTCACTCCACATCAGTTAGTCTGGTGTCACTCCACATCAGTTAGTCTGGTGTCACTCCACATCAGTTAGTCTGGTGTCACTCCACATCAGTTAGTCTGGAGTCACTCCACATCAGTTAGTCTGGTGTCACTCCACATCAGTTAGTCTGGAGACACTCCACATCAGTTAGTCTGGAGTCACTCCACATCAGTTAGTCTGGAGTCACTCCACATCAGTTAGTCTGGAGTCACTCCACATCAGTAAGTCTGGAGTCACTCCACATCAGTTAGTCTGGAGTCACTCCACATCAGTTAGTCTGGAGTCACTCCACATCAGTTATTCTGGAGTCACTCCACATCAGTTAGTCTGGAGTCACTCCACATCAGTTAGTCTGGAGTCACTCCACATCAGTTAGCCCGGAGTCACTCCACATCAGTTGGTCTGGAGTCACTCCACATCAGTTAGTCTGGAGTCACTCCACATCAGTTAGTCTGGTGTCACTCCACATCAGTTGGTCTGAAGTCACTCCACATCAGTTAGTCTGGAGTCACTCCACATCAGCTAGTCCGGAGTCACTACACATCAGTTGGTCTGGAGTCACTCCACATCAGTTAGTCTGGTGTTACTCCATATCAGTTGGTCTGGAGTCACTCCACATCAGTTAGTCTGGTGTCACTCCACATCAGTTAGTCTGGAGTCACTCCACATCAGTTAGTCTGGTGTCACTCCACATCAGTTAGTCTGGTGTCACTCCACATCAGTTGGTCTGAAGTCACTCCACATCAGTTAGTCTGGAGTCACTCCACATCAGTTAGTCTGGTGTCACTCCACATCAGTTAGTCTGGAGTCACTCCACATCAGTTAGTCTGGTGTCACTCCACATCAGTTAGTCTGGTGTCACTCCATATCAGTTGGTCTGGAGTCACTCCACATCAGTTGGTCTGGAGTCACTCCACATCAGTTAGTCTGGAGTCACTCCACATCAGTTAGTCTGGAGTCACTCCACATCAGTTAGTCTGGAGTCACTCCACATCAGTTAGTCTGGAGTCACTCCACATCAGTTGGTCTGAAGTCACTCCACATCAGTTAGTCTGGTGTCACTCCACATCAGTTAGTCTGGAGTCACTCCACATCAGTTGGTCTGGTGTCACTCCACATCAGTTTGTCTGGTGTCACTCCACATCAGTTAGTCTGGTGTCACTCCACATCAGTGTGCCTGGTGTCACTCCACATCAGTTAGTCTGGTGTCACTCCACATCAGTTAGTCTGGTGTCACTCCACATCAGGTAGTCTGGTGTCACTCCACATCAGTTAGTCTGGTGTCACTCCACATCAGTTAGTCTGGTGTCACTCCACATCAGTTAGTCTGGAGTCACTCCACATCAGTTAGTCTGGAGTCACTCCACATCAGTTAGTCTGGAGTCACTCCACATCAGTTGGTCTGGTGTCACTCCACATCAGTTAGTCTGGAGTCACTCCACATCAGTTAGTCTGGAGTCACTCCACATCAGTTAGTCTGGTGTCACTCCACATCAGTTAGTCTGGTGTCACTCCACATCAGTTAGTCTGGTGTCACTCCACATCAGTTAGTCTGGTGTCACTCCACATCAGTTAGTCTGGAGTCACTCCACATCAGTTAGTCTGGAGTCACTCCACATCAGTTAGTCTGGAGTCACTCCACATCAGTTAGTCTGGAGTCACACCACATCAGTTAGTCTGGAGTCACTCCACATCAGTTGGTCTGAAGTCACTCCACATCAGTTAGTCTGGTGTCACTCCACATCAGTTAGTCTGGAGTCACTCCACATCAGTTGGTCTGGTGTCACTCCACATCAGTTTGTCTGGTGTCACTCCACATCAGTTAGTCTGGTGTCACTCCACATCAGTGTGCCTGGTGTCACTCCACATCAGTTAGTCTGGTGTCACACCACATCAGTTAGTCTGGTGTCACTCCACATCAGTTAGTCTGGTGTCACTCCACATCAGTTAGTCTGGTGTCACTCCACATCAGTTAGTCTGGTGTCACTCCACATCAGTTAGTCTGGAGTCACTCCACATCAGTTAGTCTGGAGTCACTCCACATCAGTTAGTCTGGAGTCACTCCACATCAGTTGGTCTGGTGTCACTCCACATCAGTTAGTCTGGAGTCACTCCACATCAGTTAGTCTGGAGTCACTCCACATCAGTTAGTCTGGTGTCACTCCACATCAGTTAGTCTGGTGTCACTCCACATCAGTTAGTCTGGTGTCACTCCACATCAGTTAATCTGGTGTCACTCCACATCAGTTAGTCTGGAGTCACTCCACATCAGTTAGTCTGGAGTCACTCCACATCAGTTAGTCTGGAGTCACTCCACATCAGTTAGTCTGGAGTCACTCCACATCAGTTAGTCTGGAGTCACTCCACATCAGTTAGTCTGGAGTCACTCCACATCAGTTGGTCTGGAGTCACTCCACATCAGTTAGTCTGAAGTCACTCCACATCAGTTAGTCTGGAGTCACTCCACATCAGTTAGTCTGGTGTCACTCCACATCAGTTAGTCTGGTGTCACTCCACATCAGTTAGTCTGGAGTCACTCCACATCAGTTAGTCTGGAGTCACTCCACATCAGTTGGTCTGGTGTCACTCCACATCAGTTAGTCTGGTGTCACTCCACATCAGTTAGTCTGGTGTCACTCCACATCAGTTAGTCTGGAGTCACTCCACATCAGTTAGTCTGGAGTCACTCCACATCAGTTAGTCTGGAGTCACTCCACATCAGTTAGTCTGGAGTCACACCACATCAGTTAGTCTGGAGTCACTCCACATCAGTTAGTCTGGAGTCACTCCACATCAGTTGGTCTGGTGTCACTCCACATCAGTTAGTCTGGAGTCACTCCACATCAGTTAGTCTGGAGTCACTCCACATCAGTTAGTCTGGTGTCACTCCACATCTGTTAGTCTGGTGTCACCACATCAGTTAGTCTGGTGTCACTCCACATCAGTTAATCTGGTGTCACTCCACATCAGTTAGTCTGGAGTCACTCCACATCAGTTAGTCTGGAGTCACTCCACATCAGTTAGTCTGAAGTCACTCCACATCAGTTGGTCTGGTGTCACTCCACATCAGTTAGTCTGAAGTCACTCCACATCAGTTAGTCTGGAGTCACTCCACATCAGTTAGTCTGGAGTCACTCCACATCAGTTAGTCTGGTGTCACTCCACATCAGTTAGTCTGGAGTCACTCCACATCAGTTAGTCTGGAGTCACTCCACATCAGTTGGTCTGGTGTCACTCCACATCAGTTAGTCTGGAGTCACTCCACATCAGTTAGTCTGGAGTCACTCCACATCAGTTGGTCTGGAGTCACTCCACATCAGTTAGTCTGGAGTCACTCCACATCAGTTAGTCTGGTGTCACTCCACATCAGTTAGTCTGGAGTCACTCCACATCAGTTAGTCTGGTGTCACTCCACATCAGTTAGTCTGGTGTCACTCCACATCAGTTAGTCTGGTGTCACTCCACATCAGTTAGTCTGAAGTCACTCCACATCAGTTAGTCTGGAGTCACTCCACATCAGTTAGTCTGGTGTCACTCCACATCAGTTAGTCTGGAGTCACTCCACATCAGTTAGTCTGGTGTCACTCCACATCAGTTAGTCTGGTGTCACTCCACATCAGTTAGTCTGGAGTCACTCCACATCAGTTAGTCTGGAGTCACTCCACATCAGTTAGTCTGGTGTCACTCCACATCAGTTAGTCTGGAGTCACTCCACATCAGTTAGTCTGGTGTCACTCCACATCAGTTGTCTGAAGTCACTCCACATCAGTTAGTCTGGAGTCACTCCACATCAGTTAGTCTGGTGTCACTCCACATCAGTTAGTCTGGAGTCACTCCACATCAGTTAGTCTGGTGTCACTCCACATCAGTTAGTCTGGTGTCACTCCACATCAGTTAGTCTGGTGTCACTCCACATCAGTTAGTCTGGTGTCACTCCACATCAGTTAGTCTGGTGTCACTCCACATCAGTTAGTCTGGAGTCACTCCACATCAGTTAGTCTGGTGTCACTCCACATCAGTTAGTCTGGTGTCACTCCACATCAGTTAGTCTGGAGTCACTCCACATCAGTTAGTCTGGAGTCACTCCACATCAGTTAGTCTGGAGTCACTCCACATCAGTTAGTCTGGTGTCACTCCACATCAGTTAGTCTGGTGTCACTCCACATCAGTTGTCTGGAGTCACTCCACATCAGTTAGTCTGGAGTCACTCCACATCAGGTTAGTCTGGTGTCACTCCACATCAGTTAGTCTGGAGTCACTCCACATCAGTTAGTCTGGTGTCACTCCACATCAGTTGTCTGGAGTCACTCCACATCAGTTAGTCTGGTGTCACTCCACATCAGTTAGTCTGAGTCACTCCACATCAGTTAGTCTGGAGTCACTCCACATCAGTTAGTCTGGAGTCACTCCACATCAGTTAGTCTGGAGTCACTCCACATCAGTTAGTCTGGAGTCACTCCACATCAGTTAGTCTGGTGTCACTCCACATCAGTTAGTCTGGAGTCACTCCACATCAGTTAGTCTGGAGTCACTCCACATCAGTTAGTCTGGAGTCACTCACATCAGTTAGTCTGGTGTCACTCCACATCAGTTAGCCTGGTGTCACTCACATCAGTTAGTCTGGAGTCACTCCACATCAGTTAGTCTGGTGTCACTCCACATCAGTTAGTCTGGTGTCACTCCACATCAGTTAGTCTGGTGTCACTCCACATCAGTTAGTCTGGGTGTCACTCCACATCAGTTGGTCTGGAGTCACTCCACATCAGTTTAGTCTGGAGGTCACTCCACATCAGTTAGTCTGGAGTCACTCCACATCAGTTAGTCTGGCGTCACACCGACATCAGTTATGTCTGGTGTCACCTCCACATTCAGTTCTAGTCTGGCGTCATCCACATCATTGAGTCTGGAGTCACTCCACATCAGTAGGTCTGGTGGTCACTCCACATCAGTTAGTCGGGTGTCATCCCATCAGTTAGCCGGAGTACTCCAGTAGTAGGTCTGGTGTCACTCCACATCAGTTTAGGTCTGGTGTCACTCCCACATCAGGTTAGTCCTGGTGTCACTCCACTCAGTTAGTCTGGTGTCACTTCCACTATCAGTTTAGTCTGGTGTCACTCCAATTCAGTTGTCCGGAAGTCAACTCCACATCAGTTGGTCTGGTGTCACTCCACATCAGTTACGCTGGTGTCACTCCTCATTCAGTTAGGTCTGGTGTCACCTCCACATCAGTTAGTCTGGTGTCACTCCACATCAGTTTAGTCCTGGTGTCACCTCCCACATCAGTTAGGTCTGGTGTCACTGCAAATCAGTAGTCTGGTGTCACTCCACCATCAGTAGGTCTGGTGTCACTCCACATCAGTAGTCTGGGTCACTCCACCATCAGCTTGTCTGGAAGTCACGCACATCAGTTAGTCTGGAGTCCCTTCCACATCAGTTAGTCTGGTGTCACTCCACTATCAGTTAGGTCTGGAGTCTCTCCACATCAGTTAGTCTGGTGTCACTCCACATCAGTTAGTCTGGAGTCACTCCACATCAGTTGGTCTGGTGTCACTCCACATCAGTTAGTCTGGAGTCACTCCACATCAGTTAGTCTGGTGTCACTCCACATCAGTTAGTCTGGAGTCACTCCACATCAGTTGGTCTGGTGTCACTCCATATCAGTTGGTCTGGTGTCACTCCACATCAGTTCGTGTAGAGTCACTCCACGTCAGTTAGTCTGGTGTCACTCCACATCAGTTAGTCTGAAGTCACTCCACATCAGTTAGTCTGGAGTCACTCCACATCAGTTGGTCCGGAGTCACTCCACATCAGTTAGTCTGGAGTCACTCCACATCAGTTAGTCTGAAGTCACTCCACATCAGTTAGTCTGGAGTTATTCCACATCAGTTGGTCTGGAGTCACTCCACATCAGTTGGTCTGGAGTCACTCCACATCAGTTAGTCTGAAGTCACTCCACATCAGTTAGTCTGGAGTCACTCCACATCAGTTGGTCTGGTATCACTCCACATCAGTTGGTCTGGAGTCACTCCACATCAGTTAGTCTGGAGTCACTCCACATCAGTTCGTGTAGAGTCACTCCACATCAGTTAGTCTGGTGTCACTCCACATCAGTTCGTCTGAAGTCACTCCACATCAGTTAGTCTGAGTCACTCCACATCAGTTAGTCTGGAGTCACTCCACATCAGTTAGTCTGGAGTCACTCCACATCAGTTAGTCTGGAGTCACTCCACATCAGGTAGTCTGGAGTCACTCCACATCAGTTAGTCTGGAGTCACTCCACATCAGTTAGTCTGGAGTCACTCCACATCAGTTAGTCTGGAGTCACTCCACATCAGTTAGTCTGAGTCACTCCACATCAGTTAGTCTGGAGTCACTCCACATCAGTTAGTCTGGTGTCACTCCACATCAGTTAGTCTGGTGTCACTCCACATCAGTTAGTCTGGAGTCACTCCACATCAGTTAGTCTGGTGTCACTCCACATCAGTAGTCTGGTGTCACTCACATCAGTTAGTCTGGTAGTCACTCCACATCAGTTAGTCTGGTGTCACTCCACATCAGTTAGTCTGGTGTCCACTCCACATCAGTTAGGTCTGGAGTCACTCCACATCAGTTAGTCTGGTGTCACTCCACATCAGTTAGTCTGGTGTCACTCCACATCAGTTAGTCTGGAGTCACTCCACATCAGTTAGTCTGGTGTCACTCCACATCAGTTGGTCTGGTGTCACTCCACATCAGTTAGTCTGGTGTCACTCCACATCAGTTAGTCTGGTGTCACTCCACATCAGTTAGTCTGGTGTCACTCCACATCAGTCTCTAGTCTGGAGTCACTCCACATCAGTTAGTCTGGAGTCACTCCCACATCAGTTAGTCTGGAGTCACTCCACATCAGTTAGTCTGGAGTCACTCCACATCAGTTAGTCTGAGTCACTCCACATCAGTTAGTCTGGTGTCACTCCACATCAGTTAGTCTGGTGTCACTCCACATCAGTTAGTCTGGAGTCGACTCCACATCAGTTAGTCTGGAGTCACTCCACATCAGTTAGTCTGGTGTCACTCCACATCAGTTAGTCTGGAGTCACTCCAAATCAGTTAGTCTGGAGTCACTCCACATCAGTTAGTCTGGAGTCACTCCACATCAGTTAGTCTGGAGTCACTCCACATCAGTTAGTCTGAAGTCACTCCACATCAGTTAGTCTGGAGTCACTCCACATCAGTTAGTCTGGTGTCACTCCACATCAGTAGTCTGAGTCACTCCACATCAGTTAGTCTGGTGTCACTCCACATCAGTTAGTCTGGGTCACTCCACATCAGTTAGTCTGGAGTCACTCCACATCAGTTAGTCTGGTGTCACTCCACATCAGTTAGTCTGGTGTCACTCCACATCAGTAGTCTGGAGTCACTCCACATCAGTTAGTCTGGTGTCACTCCACATCAGTTAGTCTGGTGTCACTCCACATCAGTTAGTCTGGTGTCACTCCACATCAGTTAGTCTGGTGTCACTCCACATCAGTTAGTCTGGTGTCACTCCACATCAGTTAGTCTGGTGTCACTCCACATCAGTTAGTCTGGTGTCACTCCACATCAGTTAGTCTGGTGTCACTCCACATCAGTTAGTCTGGAGTCACTCCACATCAGTTAGTCTGGAGTCACTCCACATCAGTTAGTCTGGTGTCACTCCACATCAGTTAGTCTGGAGTCACTCCACATCAGTTAGTCTGGTGTCACTCCACATCAGTTAGTCTGGAGTCACTCCACATCAGTTAGTCTGGTGTCACTCCACATCAGTTAGTCTGGTGTCACTCCACATCAGTTAGTCTGGTGTCACTCCACATCAGTTAGTCTGGTGTCACTCCACATCAGTTAGTCTGGTGTCACTCCACATCAGTTAGTCTGGAGTCACTCCACATCAGTTAGTCTGGTGTCCACTCCACATCAGTTAGTCTGGAGTCACTCCACATCAGTTAGTCTGGAGTCACTCCACATCAGTTAGTCTGGAGTCACTCCACCTCAGTGGTCTGGAGTCACTTACACATCGTTAGTCTGGAGTCACTCCACATCAGTTGTCTCGGTTGTCACTCCACATCAGTTAGTTGTGACTCCATTCCACATCAGTTGGTCTGGTTCATTCTCACATCAGTTAGTTGGTTGGTCACTCCACATCGTTAGTTCTGGTGTCACACCAATCAGTTAGTCTGATGTCACTCCCATCAGTTGGTTGGTGTCACTCCATATCAGTTGTTCTGGTGTCATCCACATCAGTTCGTGTAGAGTCACTCCACGTCAGTTAGTTGGTGTCACTCACATCAGTTAGTCTGAAAAGTCACTCACCTCAGTTAGTCTGGAGTCACTTCACATCAGTTGGTCCGGAGTCACTCCACAATCAGTTAAGTTTCTGGAGTTCACTCAATCAGTTAGTTGAAGTCATCCACAACAGTTAGTCTGGAGTTATTCCAATCAGATGGTCTGGAGTCACATCAGTTAGTCTGGAGTCACTCCACATCAGTTAGTCTGGTGTCACTCCACATCAGTTAGTCTGGAGTCACTCCACATCAGTTAGTCTGGTGTCACTCCACATCAGTTAGTCTGGAGTCACTCCAACATCAGTTAGTCTGGTGTCACTCCACATCAGTTAGTCTGGAGTCACTCCACATCAGTTAGTCTGGTGTCACTCCACATCAGTTAGTCTGGAGTCACTCCACATCAGTTGTCTGGAGTCACTCCACATCAGTTAGTCTGGAGTCACTCCACATCAGTTAGGTCTGGTGTCACTCCACATCAGTTAGTCTGGAGTCACTCCACATCAGTTAGTCTGGTGTCACTCCACATCAGTTGTCTGGAGTCACTCCACATCAGTTGGTCTGGTGTCACTCCACATCAGTTAGTCTGGAGTCACTCCACATCAGTTAGTCTGGTGTCACTCCACATCAGTTAGTCTGGAGTCACTCCACATCAGTTGGTCTGGAGTCACTCCACATCAGTTAGTCTGGTGTCACTCCACATCAGTTAGTCTGGAGTCACTCCACATCAGTTAGTCTGGTGTCACTCCACATCAGTTAGTCTGGAGTCACTCCACATCAGTTAGTCTGGTGTCACTCCACATCAGTTAGTCTGGAGTCACTCCACATCAGTTAGTCTGGAGTCACTCCACATCAGTTAGTCTGGTGTCACTCCACATCAGTTAGTCTGGAGTCACTCCACATCAGTTAGTCTGGTGTCACTCACATCAGTTAGTCTGGTGTCACTCCACATCAGTTAGTCTGGTGTCACTCCACATCAGTTAGTCTGGAGTCACTCCACATCAGTTAGTCTGGTGTCACTCCACATCAGTTAGTCTGGTGTCACTCCACATCAGTTAGTCTGGAGTCACTCCACATCAGTTGTCTGGAGTCACTCCACATCAGTTAGTCTGGAGTCACTCCACATCAGTTAGTCTGGAGTCACTCCACATCAGTTAGTCTGGAGTCACTCCACATCAGTTAGTCTGGTGTCACTCCACATCAGTTAGTCTGGTGTCACTCCACATCAGTTAGTCTGGTGTCACTCCACATCAGTTAGTCTGGTGTCACTCCACATCAGTTAGTCTGGTGTCACTCCACATCAGTTAGTCTGGAGTCACTCCACATCAGTTAGTCTGGAGTCACTCCACATCAGTTAGTCTGGTGTCACTCCACATCAGTTAGTCTGGAGTCACTCCACATCAGTTAGTCTGGTGTCACTCCACATCAGTTAGTCTGGAGTCACTCCACATCAGTTAGTCTGGTGTCACTCCACATCAGTTAGTCTGGTGTCACTCCACATCAGTTAGTCTGGTGTCACTCCACATCAGTTAGTCTGGTGTCACTCCACATCAGTTAGTCTGGTGTCACTCCACATCAGTTAGTCTGGAGTCACTCCACATCAGTTAGTCTGGTGTCACTCCACATCAGTTAGTCTGGAGTCACTCCACATCAGTTAGTCTGGTGTCACTCCACATCAGTTAGTCTGGTGTCACTCCACATCAGTTAGTCTGGAGTCACTCCACATCAGTTAGTCTGGAGTCACTCCACATCAGTTGGTCTGGTGTCACTCCACATCAGTTAGTCTGGAGTCACTCCACATCAGTTAGTCTGGTGTCACTCCACATCAGTTAGTCTGGTGTCACTCCACATCAGTTAGTCTGGTGTCACTCCACATCAGTTAGTCTGGAGTCACTCCACATCAGTTAGTCTGGTGTCACTCCACATCAGTTAGTCTGGTGTCACTCCACATCAGTTAGTCTGGAGTCACTCCACATCAGTTAGTCTGGTGTCACTCCACATCAGTTAGTCTGAGTCACTCCACATCAGTTAGTCTGGAGTCACTCCACATCAGTTAGTCTGGAGTCACTCCACATCAGTTAGTCTGGAGTCACTCCACATCAGTTAGTCTGGAGTCACTCCACATCAGTTAGTCTGGAGTCACTCCACATCAGTTAGTCTGGAGTCACTCCACATCAGTTAGTCTGGAGTCACTCCACATCAGTTAGTCTGGAGTCACTCCACATCAGTTAGTCTGGAGTCACTCCACATCAGTTAGTCTGGTGTCACTCCACATCAGTTAGTCTGGTGTCACTCCACATCAGTTAGTCTGGTGTCACTCCACATCAGTTAGTCTGGAGTCACTCCACATCAGTTAGTCTGGTGTCACTCCACATCAGTTAGTCTGGAGTCACTCCACATCAGTTAGTCTGGAGTCACTCCACATCAGTTAGTCTGGTGTCACTCCACATCAGTTAGTCTGGAGTCACTCCACATCAGTTAGTCTGGTGTCACTCCACATCAGTTAGTCTGGAGTCACTCCACATCAGTTAGTCTGGAGTCACTCCACATCAGTTAGTCTGGAGTCACTCCACATCAGTTAGTCTGGAGTCACTCCACATCAGTTAGTCTGGTGTCACTCCACATCAGTTAGTCTGGTGTCACTCCACATCAGTTAGTCTGGTGTCACTCCACATCAGTTAGTCTGGTGTCACTCCACATCAGTTAGTCTGGTGTCACTCCACATCAGTTAGTCTGGAGTCACTCCACATCAGTTAGTCTGGTGTCACTCCACATCAGTTAGTCTGGTGTCACTCCACATCAGTTAGTCTGGAGTCACTCCACATCAGTTAGTCTGGTGTCACTCCACATCAGTTAGTCTGGAGTCACTCCACATCAGTTAGTCTGGTGTCACTCCACATCAGTTAGTCTGGTGTCACTCCACATCAGTTAGTCTGGTGTCACTCCACATCAGTTAGTCTGGAGTCACTCCACATCAGTTAGTCTGGTGTCACTCCACATCAGTTAGTCTGGTGTCACTCCACATCAGTTAGTCTGGTGTCACTCCACATCAGTTAGTCTGGAGTCACTCCACATCAGTTAGTCTGGAGTCACTCCACATCAGTTAGTCTGGAGTCACTCCACATCAGTTAGTCTGGAGTCACTCCACATCAGTTAGTCTGGTGTCACTCCACATCAGTTAGTCTGGAGTCACTCCACATCAGTTAGTCTGGTGTCACTCCACATCAGTTAGTCTGGAGTCACTCCACATCAGTTAGTCTGGAGTCACTCCACATCAGTTAGTCTGGTGTCACTCCACATCAGTTAGTCTGGAGTCACTCCACATCAGTTAGTCTGGAGTCACTCCACATCAGTTAGTCTGGTGTCACTCCACATCAGTTAGTCTGGTGTCACTCCACATCAGTTAGTCTGGTGTCACTCCACATCAGTTAGTCTGGTGTCACTCCACATCAGTTAGTCTGGAGTCACTCCACATCAGTTAGTCTGGAGTCACTCCACATCAGTTAGTCTGGAGTCACTCCACATCAGTTAGTCTGGTGTCACTCCACATCAGTTAGTCTGGTGTCACTCCACATCAGTTAGTCTGGTGTCACTCCACATCAGTTAGTCTGGAGTCACTCCACATCAGTTAGTCTGGTGTCACTCCACATCAGTTAGTCTGGTGTCACTCCACATCAGTTAGTCTGGTGTCACTCCACATCAGTAGTCTTGGTGTCACTCCACATCAGTTAGTCTGGTGTCACTCCACATCAGTTAGTCTGTGTCACTCCACATCAGGTAGGTCTGGTGTCACTCCACATCAGTTAGTCTGGTGTCACTCCACATCAGTTAGTCTGGTGTCACTCCACTTCAGTTAGTCTGGAGTCACTCCACATCAGTTAGTCTGGAGTCACTCCACATCAGTTAGTCTGGAGTCACTCACATCAGTTTGGTCTGGAGTCACTCCACATCAGTTGTCTGGAGTCACTCCACATCAGTTAGTCTGGAGTCACTCCACATCAGTTAGTCTGGTGTCACTCCACATCAGTTAGTCTGGTGTCACTCACATCAGTTAGTCTGGAGTCACTCCACATCAAGTTAGTCTGGTGTCACTCCACATCAGTTAGTCTGGAGTCACTCCACATCAGTTAGTCTGGTGTCACTCCACATCAGTTAGTCTGGTGTCACTCACATCAGTTAGTCTGGAGTCACTCCACATCAGTTAGTCTGGAGTCACTCCACATCAGTTAGTCTGGAGTCACTCCACATCAGTTAGTCTGGAGTCACTCCACATCAGTTAGTCTGGAGTCACTCCACATCAGTTAGTCTGGTGTCACTCCACATCAGTTAGTCTGGAGTCACTCCACATCAGTTAGTCTGGAGTCACTCCACATCAGTTAGTCTGGTGTCACTCCACATCAGTTAGTCTGGAGTCACTCCACATCAGTTAGTCTGGTGTCACTCCACATCAGTTAGTCTGGTGTCACTCCACATCAGTTAGTCTGGAGTCACTCCACATCAGTTAGTCTGGTGTCACTCCACATCAGTTAGTCTGGAGTCACTCCACATCAGTTAGTCTGGTGTCACTCCACATCAGTTAGTCTGGAGTCACTCCACATCAGTTAGTCTGGAGTCACTCCACATCAGTTAGTCTGGAGTCACTCCACATCAGTTAGTCTGGAGTCACTCCACATCAGTTAGTCTGGTGTCACTCCACATCAGTTAGTCTGGTGTCACTCCACATCAGTTAGTCTGGTGTCACTCCACATCAGTTAGTCTGGTGTCACTCCACATCAGTTAGTCTGGTGTCACTCCACATCAGTTAGTCTGGTGTCACTCCACATCAGTTAGTCTGGAGTCACTCCACATCAGTTAGTCTGGAGTCACTCCACATCAGTTAGTCTGGTGTCACTCCACATCAGTTAGTCTGGAGTCACTCCACATCAGTTAGTCTGGTGTCACTCCACATCAGTTAGTCTGGTGTCACTCCACATCAGTTAGTCTGGAGTCACTCCACATCAGTTAGTCTGGTGTCACTCCACATCAGTTAGTCTGGTGTCACTCCACATCAGTTAGTCTGGTGTCACTCCACATCAGTTAGTCTGGTGTCACTCCACATCAGTTAGTCTGGTGTCACTCCACATCAGTTAGTCTGGAGTCACTCCACATCAGTTAGTCTGGAGTCACTCCACATCAGTTAGTCTGGTGTCACTCCACATCAGTTAGTCTGGTGTCACTCCACATCAGTTAGTCTGGAGTCACTCCACATCAGTTAGTCTGGAGTCACTCCACATCAGTTAGTCTGGTGTCACTCCACATCAGTTAGTCTGGAGTCACTCCACATCAGTTAGTCTGGAGTCACTCCACATCAGTTAGTCTGGTGTCACTCCACATCAGTTAGTCTGGAGTCACTCCACATCAGTTAGTCTGGTGTCACTCCACATCAGTTAGTCTGGTGTCACTCCACATCAGTTAGTCTGGAGTCACTCCACATCAGTTAGTCTGGTGTCACTCCACATCAGTTAGTCTGGTGTCACTCCACATCAGTTAGTCTGGTGTCACTCCACATCAGTTAGTCTGGTGTCACTCCACATCAGTTAGTCTGGAGTCACTCCACATCAGTTAGTCTGGTGTCACTCCACATCAGTTAGTCTGGAGTCACTCCACATCAGTTAGTCTGGAGTCACTCCACATCAGTTTGTCTGGAGTCACTCCACATCAGTTAGTCTGGAGTCACTCACATCAGTAGTCTGGAGTCACTCCACATCAGTTAGTCTGGAGTCACTCCACATCAGTTAGTCTGGAGTCACTCCACATCAGTTAGTCTGGAGTCACTCCACATCAGTTAGTCTGGTGTCACTCCACATCAGTTAGTCTGGAGTCACTCCACATCAGTTAGGTCTGGTGTCACTCCACATCAGTTGTCTGGTGTCACTCCACATCAGTTAGTCTGGTGTCACTCCACATCAGTTGTCTGGTGTCACTCCACATCAGTTAGTCTGGAGTCACTCCACATCAGTTAGTCTGGTGTCACTCCACATCAGTTAGTCTGGAGTCACTCCACATCAGTTAGTCGGTGTCACTCCACATCAGTTAGTCTGGAGTCACTCCACATCAGTTAGTCTGAGTCACTCACATCAGTTAGTCTGGAGTCACTCCACATCAGTTAGTCTGGAGTCACTCCACATCAGTTAGTCTGGAGTCACTCCACATCAGTTAGTCTGGTGTCACTCCACATCAGTTAGTCTGGAGTCACTCCACATCAGTTAGTCTGGTGTCACTCCACATCAGTTAGTCTGGTGTCACTCCACATCAGTTAGTCTGGTGTCACTCCACATCAGTTAGTCTGGTGTCACTCCACATCAGTTAGTCTGGTGTCACTCCACATCAGTTAGTCTGGAGTCACTCCACATCAGTTAGTCTGGTGTCACTCCACATCAGTTAGTCTGGTGTCACTCCACATCAGTTAGTCTGGTGTCACTCCACATCAGTTAGTCTGGTGTCACTCCACATCAGTTAGTCTGGTGTCACTCCACATCAGTTAGTCTGGTGTCACTCCACATCAGTTAGTCTGGTGTCACTCCACATCAGTTAGTCTGGAGTCACTCCACATCAGTTAGTCTGGTGTCACTCCACATCAGTTAGTCTGGTGTCACTCCACATCAGTTAGTCTGGTGTCACTCCACATCAGTTAGTCTGGTGTCACTCCACATCAGTTAGTCTGGAGTCACTCCACATCAGTTAGTCTGGAGTCACTCCACATCAGTTAGTCTGGAGTCACTCCACATCAGTAGGTCTGGTGTCACTCCACATCAGTTAGTCTGGAGTCACTCCACATCAGTTAGTCTGGTGTCACTCCACATCAGTTGGTCTGGAGTCACTCCACATCAGTTAGTCTGGTGTCACTCCACATCAGTTAGTCTGGAGTCACTCCACATCAGTTAGTCTGGTGTCACTCCACATCAGTTAGTCTGGTGTCACTCCACATCAGTTGTCTGGAGTCACTCCACATCAGTTGTCTGGTGTCACTCCACATCAGTTAGTCTGGTGTCACTCCACATCAGTTAGTCTGGTGTCACTCCACATCAGTTAGTCTGGTGTCACTCCACATCAGTTAGTCTGGAGTCACTCCACATCAGTTAGTCTGGTGTCACTCCACATCAGTTAGGTCTGGAGTCACTCCACATCAGTTAGTCTGAGTCACTCCACATCAGTTAGTCTGAAGTCACTCCACATCAGTTGGTCTGGAGTCACTCCACATCAGTTAGTCTGGAGTCACTCCACATCAGTTAGTATGGAGTCACTCCACATCAGTTAGTCTGGAGTCACTCCACATCAGTTAGTCTGGTGTCACTCCACATCAGTTAGTCTGGTGTCACTCCACATCAGTTAGTCTGGTGTCACTCCACATCAGTTGTCTGGTGTCACTCCACATCAGTTAGTCTGGAGTCACTCCACATCAGTTAGTCTGAGTCACTCCACATCAGTTAGTCTGGAGTCACTCCACATCAGTTAGTCTGGTGTCACTCCACATCAGTTAGTCTGGAGTCACTCCACATCAGTTAGTCTGGAAGTCACTCCACATCAGTTAGTCTGGAGTCACTCCACATCAGTTGGTCTGGAGTCACTCCACATCAGTTAGTCTGGTGTCACTCCACATCAGTTAGTCTGGTGTCACTCCACATCAGTTAGTCTGGTGTCACTCCACATCAGTTAGTCTGGTGTCACTCCACATCAGTTAGTCTGGTGTCACTCCACATCAGTTAGTCTGGTGTCACTCCACATCAGTTAGTCTGGTGTCACTCCACATCAGTTAGTCTGGTGTCACTCCACATCAGTTAGTCTGGAGTCACTCCACATCAGTTAGTCTGGTGTCACTCCACATCAGTTAGTCTGGTGTCACTCCACATCAGTTAGTCTGGAGTCACTCCACATCAGTTAGTCTGGTGTCACTCCACATCAGTTAGTCTGGAGTCACTCCACATCAGTTAGTCTGGTGTCACTCCACATCAGTTAGTCTGGTGTCACTCCACATCAGTTAGTCTGGTGTCACTCCACATCAGTTAGTCTGGAGTCACTCCACATCAGTTAGTCTGGTGTCACTCCACATCAGTTAGTCTGGTGTCACTCCACATCAGTTAGTCTGGTGTCACTCCACATCAGTTAGTCTGGAGTCACTCCACATCAGTTAGTCTGGAGTCACTCCACATCAGTTAGTCTGGTGTCACTCCACATCAGTTAGTCTGGAGTCACTCCACATCAGTTAGTCTGGAGTCACTCCACATCAGTTGGTCTGGAGTCACTCCACATCAGTTAGTCTGGTGTCACTCCACATCAGTTAGTCTGGAGTCACTCCACATCAGTTAGTCTGGAGTCACTCCACATCAGTTAGTCTGGTGTCACTCCACATCAGTTAGTCTGGAGTCACTCCACATCAGTTAGTCTGGAGTCACTCCACATCAGTTAGTCTGGTGTCACTCCACATCAGTTAGTCTGGAGTCACTCCACATCAGTTAGTCTGGTGTCACTCCACATCAGTTAGTCTGGAGTCACTCCACATCAGTTAGTCTGGAGTCACTCCACATCAGTTAGTCTGGAGTCACTCCACATCAGTTAGTCTGGTGTCACTCCACATCAGTTAGTCTGGTGTCACTCCACATCAGTTAGTCTGGTGTCACTCCACATCAGTTAGTCTGGTGTCACTCCACATCAGTTAGTCTGGTGTCACTCCACATCAGTTAGTCTGGTGTCACTCCACATCAGTTAGTCTGGTGTCACTCCACATCAGTTAGTCTGGTGTCACTCCACATCAGTTAGTCTGGTGTCACTCCACATCAGTTAGTCTGGTGTCACTCCACATCAGTTAGTCTGGTGTCACTCCACATCAGTTAGTCTGGTGTCACTCCACATCAGTTAGTCTGGTGTCACTCCACATCAGTTAGTCTGGTGTCACTCCACATCAGTTAGTCTGGAGTCACTCCACATCAGTTAGTCTGGTGTCACTCCACATCAGTTAGTCTGGTGTCACTCCACATCAGTTAGTCTGGAGTCACTCCACATCAGTTAGTCTGGAGTCACTCCACATCAGTTAGTCTGGTGTCACTCCACATCAGTTAGTCTGGTGTCACTCCACATCAGTTAGTCTGGAGTCACTCCACATCAGTTAGTCTGGTGTCACTCCACATCAGTTAGTCTGGTGTCACTCCACATCAGTTAGTCTGGAGTCACTCCACATCAGTTAGTCTGGTGTCACTCCACATCAGTTAGTCTGGAGTCACTCCACATCAGTTAGTCTGGAGTCACTCCACATCAGTTAGTCTGGTGTCACTCCACATCAGTTAGTCTGGAGTCACTCCACATCAGTTAGTCTGGTGTCACTCCACATCAGTTAGTCTGGAGTCACTCCACATCAGTTAGTCTGGAGTCACTCCACATCAGTTAGTCTGGAGTCACTCCACATCAGTTAGTCTGGTGTCACTCCACATCAGTTAGTCTGGAGTCACTCCACATCAGTTAGTCTGGTGTCACTCCACATCAGTTAGTCTGGAGTCACTCCACATCAGTTAGTCTGGAGTCACTCCACATCAGTTAGTCTGGTGTCACTCCACATCAGTTAGTCTGGTGTCACTCCACATCAGTTAGTCTGGTGTCACTCCACATCAGTTAGTCTGGAGTCACTCCACATCAGTTAGTCTGGAGTCACTCCACATCAGTTAGTCTGGAGTCACTCCACATCAGTTAGTCTGGTGTCACTCCACATCAGTTAGTCTGGTGTCACTCCACATCAGTTAGTCTGGTGTCACTCCACATCAGTTAGTCTGGTGTCACTCCACATCAGTTAGTCTGGTGTCACTCCACATCAGTTAGTCTGGTGTCACTCCACATCAGTTAGTCTGGTGTCACTCCACATCAGTTAGTCTGGAGTCACTCCACATCAGTTAGTCTGGAGTCACTCCACATCAGTTAGTCTGGTGTCACTCCACATCAGTTAGTCTGGTGTCACTCCACATCAGTTAGTCTGGAGTCACTCCACATCAGTTAGTCTGGAGTCACTCCACATCAGTTAGTCTGGTGTCACTCCACATCAGTTAGTCTGGTGTCACTCCACATCAGTTAGTCTGGTGTCACTCCACATCAGTTAGTCTGGTGTCACTCCACATCAGTTAGTCTGGTGTCACTCCACATCAGTTAGTCTGGAGTCACTCCACATCAGTTAGTCTGGTGTCACTCCACATCAGTTGGTCTGGTGTCACTCCACATCAGTTAATCTGGTGTCACTCCACATCAGTTACTCTGGTGTCACTCCACATCAGTTGGTCTGGAGTCACTCCACATCAGTTAGTCTGGAGTCACTCCATATCAGTTGGTCTGGTGTCACTCCACATCAGTTAGTCTGGAGTCACTCCACATCACTTGGTCTGGTGTCACTCCACATCAGTTGGTCTGGTGTCACTCCATATCAGTTAGTCTGGAGTCACTCCACATCAGTTGGTCTGGTGTCACTCCATATCAGTTGGTCTGGTGTCACTCCATATCAGTTGGTCTGGAGTCACTCCACATCAGTTAGTCTGGTGTCACTCCACATCAGTTGGTCTGGAGTCACTCCACATCAGTTAGTCTGGTGTCACTCCATATCAGTTGGTCTGGTATCACTCCACATCAGTTGGTCTGGTGTCACTCCATATCAGTTGGTCTGGTGTCACTCCACATCAGTTAGTCTGAAGTCACTCCACATCAGTTAGTCTGGTGTCTCTCCACATCAGTTAGTCTGGAGTCACTCCACATCAGTTAGTCTGGAGTCACTCCACATCAGTTAGTCTGAAGTCACTCCACATCAGTTAGTCTGGAGTTATTCCACATCAGTTGGTCTGGAGTCACTCCACATCAGTTGGTCTGGAGTCACTCTACATCAGTTATTCTGAAGTCACTCCACATCAGTTAGTCTGGAGTCACTCCACATCAGTTGGTCTGGTATCACTCCACATCAGTTGGTCTGGTGTCACTCCACATCAGTTTGTCTGGTGTCACTCCACATCAGTTCGTGTAGAGTCACTCCACATCAGTTAGTCTGGTGTCACTCCACATCAGTTAGTCTGAAGTCACTCCACATCAGTTGGTCTGAAGTCACTCCACATCAGTTAGTCTGGTATCACTCCACATCAGTTGGTCTGAAGTCACTCCACATCAGTTAGTCTGGTGTCACTCCACATCAGTTAGTCTGAAGTCACTCCACATCAGTTAGTCTGGAGTCACTCCACATCAGTTGGTCTGGAGTCACTCCACATCAGTTTGTCTGAAGTCACTCCACATCAGTTAGTCTGGTGTCACTCCACATCAGTTAGTCTGGTGTCACTCCACAGCAGTTAGTCTGGTATCACTCCACATCAGTTAGTCTTGGGTCACTCCACATCAGTTAATCTGATGTCACTCCACATCAGTTAGTCTGGAGTCACTCCACATCAGTTAGTCTGGTGTCACTCCACATCAGTTAGTCTGGTGTCACTCCACATCAGTTAGTCTGGAGTCACTCCACATCAGTTAATCTGATGTCACTCCACATCAGTTAGTCTGGAGTCACTCCACATCAGTTAGTCTGGTGTCACTCCACATCAGTTAGTCTGGTAGTCACTCCACATCAGTTGGTCTGGTGTCACTCCACATCAGTTAGTCTGGAGTCACTCCACATCAGTTAGTCTGGTGTCACTCCACATCAGTTAGTCTTGGTGTCACTCCACATCAGTTAGTCTGGAGTTCAACTCCACATCAGTTGGTCTGGTGTCACTCCACATCAGTTAGTCTGGAGTCACTCCACATCAGTTCGTCTGGATGTCACTCACATCAGTTT
Organism: Squalus acanthias; assembly: GCA_030390025.1. NCBI lineage: Eukaryota > Metazoa > Chordata > Chondrichthyes > Squaliformes > Squalidae > Squalus > Squalus acanthias. The sequence continues at coordinate 36,116,838 of CM059428.1, forward strand.
GTTCTGGGAGTCACTCCACATCAGTTGGTCTGGTGTCACTCCACATCAGTTGGTCTGGTGTCACTCCAATCAGTTAGTCTGGTGTCACTCCACATCAGTTAGTCTGGAGTCACTCCACATCAGTTAGTCTGGTGTCACTCCACATCAGTTGTCTGAGTCACTCCAAATCAGTTAGGTCTGGAGTCACTCCACATCAGTTGGTCTGGTGTCACTCACATCAGTTAGTCTGGAGTCACTCCAACTCAGTTGGTCTGGTGTCACTCCACATCAGTTGGTCTGGTGTCACTCCACATCAGTTAGTCTGGAGTCACTCCAATCAGTTAGTCTGGAGTCACTCCACATCAGTTAGTCTGGAGTCACTCCACATCAGTTAGTCTGGAGTCACTCCACATCAGTTAGTCTGGTGTCACTCCACATCAGTTAGTCTGGAGTCACTCCACATCAGTTAGTCTGGTGTCACTCCACATCAGTTAGTCTGGAGTCACTCCACATCAGTTAGTCTGGTGTCACTCCACATCAGTTAGTCTGAGTCACTCCACATCAGTTAGTCTGGAGTCACTCCACATCAGTTAGTCTGGTGTCACTCCACATCAGTTGGTCTGGTGTCACTCCACATCAGTTGGTCTGGTGTCACTCCACATCAGTTAGTCTGGTGTCACTCCACATCAGTTAGTCTGGTGTCACTCCACATCAGTTAGTCTGGAGTCACTCCACATCAGTTAGTCTGGTGTCACTCCACATCAGTTAGTCTGGTGTCACTCCACATCAGTTAGTCTGGTGTCACTCCACATCAGTTAGTCTGGTGTCACTCCACATCAGTTAGTCTGGTGTCACTCCACATCAGTTAGTCTGGAGTCACTCCACATCAGTTAGTCTGGTGTCACTCCACATCAGTTAGTCTGGAGTCACTCCACATCAGTTAGTCTGGAGTCACTCCACATCAGTTAGTCTGGTGTCACTCCACATCAGTTAGTCTGGTGTCACTCCACATCAGTTAGTCTGGTGTCACTCCACATCAGTTAGTCTGGTGTCACTCCACATCAGTTAGTCTGGAGTCACTCCACATCAGTTAGTCTGGAGTCACTCCACATCAGTTAGTCTGGTGTCACTCCACATCAGTTAGTCTGGAGTCACTCCACATCAGTTAGTCTGGTGTCACTCCACATCAGTTAGTCTGGAGTCACTCCACATCAGTTAGTCTGGTGTCACTCCACATCAGTTAGTCTGGTGTCACTCCACATCAGTTAGTCTGGTGTCACTCCACATCAGTTAGTCTGGTGTCACTCCACATCAGTTAGTCTGGTGTCACTCCACATCAGTTAGTCTGGTGTCACTCCACATCAGTTAGTCTGGTGTCACTCCACATCAGTTAGTCTGGTGTCACTCCACATCAGTTAGTCTGGTGTCACTCCACATCAGTTAGTCTGGAGTCACTCCACATCAGTTAGTCTGGAGTCACTCCACATCAGTTAGTCTGGTGTCACTCCACATCAGTTAGTCTGGAGTCACTCCACATCAGTTAGTCTGGTGTCACTCCACATCAGTTAGTCTGGTGTCACTCCACATCAGTTAGTCTGGTGTCACTCCACATCAGTTAGTCTGGTGTCACTCCACATCAGTTAGTCTGGTGTCACTCCACATCAGTTAGTCTGGTGTCACTCCACATCAGTTAGTCTGGTGTCACTCCACATCAGTTAGTCTGGAGTCACTCCACATCAGTTAGTCTGGTGTCACTCCACATCAGTTAGTCTGGAGTCACTCCACATCAGTTAGTCTGGTGTCACTCCACATCAGTTAGTCTGGAGTCACTCCACATCAGTTAGTCTGGAGTCACTCCACATCAGTTAGTCTGGTGTCACTCCACATCAGTTAGTCTGGAGTCACTCCACATCAGTTAGTCTGGTGTCACTCCACATCAGTTAGTCTGGTGTCACTCCACATCAGTTAGTCTGGTGTCACTCCACATCAGTTAGTCTGGAGTCACTCCACATCAGTTAGTCTGGTGTCACTCCACATCAGTTAGTCTGGTGTCACTCCACATCAGTTAGTCTGGTGTCACTCCACATCAGTTAGTCTGGTGTCACTCCACATCAGTTAGTCTGGTGTCACTCCACATCAGTTAGTCTGGAGTCACTCCACATCAGTTAGTCTGGTGTCACTCCACATCAGTTAGTCTGGTGTCACTCCACATCAGTTAGTCTGGAGTCACTCCACATCAGTTAGTCTGGTGTCACTCCACATCAGTTAGTCTGGTGTCACTCCACATCAGTTAGTCTGGAGTCACTCCACATCAGTTAGTCTGGTGTCACTCCACATCAGTTAGTCTGGTGTCACTCCACATCAGTTAGTCTGGTGTCACTCCACATCAGTTAGTCTGGTGTCACTCCACATCAGTTAGTCTGGTGTCACTCCACATCAGTTAGTCTGGTGTCACTCCACATCAGTTAGTCTGGAGTCACTCCACATCAGTTAGTCTGGAGTCACTCCACATCAGTTAGTCTGGAGTCACTCCACATCAGTTAGTCTGGTGTCACTCCACATCAGTTAGTCTGGTGTCACTCCACATCAGTTAGTCTGGAGTCACTCCACATCAGTTAGTCTGGTGTCACTCCACATCAGTTAGTCTGGAGTCACTCCACATCAGTTAGTCTGGAGTCACTCCACATCAGTTAGTCTGGTGTCACTCCACATCAGTTAGTCTGGAGTCACTCCACATCAGTTAGTCTGGAGTCACTCCACATCAGTTAGTCTGGTGTCACTCCACATCAGTTAGTCTGGAGTCACTCCACATCAGTTAGTCTGGAGTCACTCCACATCAGTTAGTCTGGTGTCACTCCACATCAGTTAGTCTGGTGTCACTCCACATCAGTTAGTCTGGAGTCACTCCACATCAGTTAGTCTGGTGTCACTCCACATCAGTTAGTCTGGTGTCACTCCACATCAGTTAGTCTGGAGTCACTCCACATCAGTTAGTCTGGTGTCACTCCACATCAGTTAGTCTGGTGTCACTCCACATCAGTTAGTCTGGAGTCACTCCACATCAGTTAGTCTGGTGTCACTCCACATCAGTTAGTCTGGAGTCACTCCACATCAGTTAGTCTGGTGTCACTCCACATCAGTTAGTCTGGTGTCACTCCACATCAGTTAGTCTGGTGTCACTCCACATCAGTTAGTCTGGAGTCACTCCACATCAGTTAGTCTGGTGTCACTCCACATCAGTTAGTCTGGAGTCACTCCACATCAGTTAGTCTGGTGTCACTCCACATCAGTTAGTCTGGAGTCACTCCACATCAGTTAGTCTGGAGTCACTCCACATCAGTTAGTCTGGTGTCACTCCACATCAGTTAGTCTGGAGTCACTCCACATCAGTTAGTCTGGTGTCACTCCACATCAGTTAGTCTGGAGTCACTCCACATCAGTTAGTCTGGAGTCACTCCACATCAGTTAGTCTGGAGTCACTCCACATCAGTTAGTCTGGTGTCACTCCACATCAGTTAGTCTGGTGTCACTCCACATCAGTTAGTCTGGTGTCACTCCACATCAGTTAGTCTGGTGTCACTCCACATCAGTTAGTCTGGAGTCACTCCACATCAGTTAGTCTGGTGTCACTCCACATCAGTTAGTCTGGTGTCACTCCACATCAGTTAGTCTGGAGTCACTCCACATCAGTTAGTCTGGTGTCACTCCACATCAGTTAGTCTGGTGTCACTCCACATCAGTTAGTCTGGTGTCACTCCACATCAGTTAGTCTGGTGTCACTCCACATCAGTTAGTCTGGAGTCACTCCACATCAGTTAGTCTGGTGTCACTCCACATCAGTTAGTCTGGAGTCACTCCACATCAGTTGGTCTGGTGTCACTCCACGTCAGTTAGTCTGGTGTCACTCACATCAGTTAGTCTGGAGTCCACTCCACATCAGTTGGTCTGGTGGTCACTCCACATCCGATTGTCCTGGTGTCACTCCACATCAGTTAGTCTGGTGTCACTCCAATCATCAGTAGTGGAGTCACTACAATCAAGTTGGTATGGTGTCAGCTCCACATCAGTTAGTCCTGGTGTCACTCCACATCAGTTAGGTCTGGTGTACACTTCCATCATCAGTTAGTCTGGTGGTCACTCCACATCATTTAGTCTGGTGTCGACTCCTCTTCAGTTAGGTCTGGTGTCTCTCCCAATCAGTTAGTCTGAGTCACTCCACATCAGTTAGTCTGGTTGTCACTCCACACATTAGGTAGTTCCTGAGTCACTCCACATCTGTTTGTCCTGTTGTCACTCCACATCAAGGTAGGCTGGAGTCACTCCACATCAGTTAGGTCCTGAGTCACTCCACATCAGTTAGGTCTGGCTGTCACTCCACATCAGTTAGGTCTGTTCACTCACATCAGTTAGTCTGGTGTCACTCCACATCAGTTAGTCTGGTGTCACTCCACATCAGTTAGTCTGGAGTCACTCCACATCAGTTAGTCTGGTGTCACTCCACATCAGTTAGTCTGGAGTCACTCCACATCAGTTAGTCTGGAGTCACTCCACATCAGTTAGTCTGGTGTCACTCCACATCAGTTAGTCTGGAGTCACTCCACATCAGTTAGTCTGGTGTCACTCCACATCAGTTAGTCTGGAGTCACTCCACATCAGTTAGTCTGGAGTCACTCCACATCAGTTAGTCTGGTGTCACTCCACATCAGTTAGTCTGGAGTCACTCCACATCAGTTAGTCTGGAGTCACTCCACATCAGTTAGTCTGGTGTCACTCCACATCAGTTAGTCTGGTGTCACTCCACATCAGTTAGTCTGGTGTCACTCCACATCAGTTAGTCTGGAGTCACTCCACATCAGTTAGTCTGGTGTCACTCCACATCAGTTAGTCTGGTGTCACTCCACATCAGTTAGTCTGGTGTCACTCCACATCAGTTAGTCTGGTGTCACTCCACATCAGTTAGTCTGGAGTCACTCCACATCAGTTAGTCTGGTGTCACTCCACATCAGTTTGTCTGGTGTCACTCCACATCAGTTAGTCTGGTTGTCACTCCACATCAGTTAGTCTGCAGTCACTCCACATCAGTTAGTCTGGTGTCACTCCACATCAGTTAGTCTGGTGTCACTCCACAGCAGTTAGTCTGGTGTCACTCCACATCAGTTAGTCTGGTGTCACTCCACATCAGTTAGTCTGGAGTACACTCACATCAGTTAGTCTTGGAGTCACTCCACATCAGTTAGGTCTGGAGTCACTCCACATCAGTTGTCTGAGTCACTCCTTCAAATCAGTTAGGTCTGAAGTCACTCCACATCAGTTAGTCTGGAGTCACTCCACATCAGTTAGTCTGGTGTCACTCCACATCAGTTAGTCTGGTGTCACTCCACATCAGTTAGTCTGGAGTCACTCCACATCAGTTAGTCTGGAGTCACTCCACATCAGTTAGTCTGGTGTCACTCCACATCAGTTAGTCTGGTGTCACTCCACATCAGTTAGTCTGGTGTCACTCCACATCAGTTAGTCTGGAGTCACTCCACATCAGTTAGTCTGGTGTCACTCCACATCAGTTAGTCTGGAGTCACTCCACATCAGTTAGTCTGGTGTCACTCCACATCAGTTAGTCTGGTGTCACTCCACATCAGTTAGTCTGGTGTCACTCCACATCAGTTAGTCTGGTGTCACTCCACATCAGTTAGTCTGGAGTCACTCCACATCAGTTAGTCTGGTGTCACTCCACATCAGTTAGTCTGGAGTCACTCCACATCAGTTAGTCTGGAGTCACTCCACATCAGTTAGTCTGGTGTCACTCCACATCAGTTAGTCTGGTGTCACTCCACATCAGTTAGTCTGGAGTCACTCCACATCAGTTAGTCTGGTGTCACTCCACATCAGTTAGTCTGGAGTCACTCCACATCAGTTAGTCTGGTGTCACTCCACATCAGTTAGTCTGGTGTCACTCCACATCAGTTAGTCTGGTGTCACTCCACATCAGTTAGTCTGGTGTCACTCCACATCAGTTAGTCTGGTGTCACTCCACATCAGTTAGTCTGGAGTCACTCCACATCAGTTAGTCTGGAGTCACTCCACATCAGTTAGTCTGGTGTCACTCCACATCAGTTAGTCTGGTGTCACTCCACATCAGTTAGTCTGGTGTCACTCCACATCAGTTAGTCTGGAGTCACTCCACATCAGTTAGTCTGGTGTCACTCCACATCAGTTAGTCTGGAGTCACTCCACATCAGTTAGTCTGGTGTCACTCCACATCAGTTAGTCTGGTGTCACTCCACATCAGTTAGTCTGGTGTCACTCCACATCAGTTAGTCTGGTGTCACTCCACATCAGTTAGTCTGGTGTCACTCCACATCAGTTAGTCTGGTGTCACTCCACATCAGTTAGTCTGGTGTCACTCCACATCAGTTAGTCTGGAGTCACTCCACATCAGTTAGTCTGGTGTCACTCCACATCAGTTAGTCTGGTGTCACTCCACATCAGTTAGTCTGGAGTCACTCCACATCAGTTAGTCTGGTGTCACTCCACATCAGTTAGTCTGGTGTCACTCCACATCAGTTAGTCTGGAGTCACTCCACATCAGTTAGTCTGGTGTCACTCCACATCAGTTAGTCTGGAGTCACTCCACATCAGTTAGTCTGGAGTCACTCCACATCAGTTAGTCTGGTGTCACTCCACATCAGTTAGTCTGGTGTCACTCCACATCAGTTAGTCTGGTGTCACTCCACATCAGTTAGTCTGGTGTCACTCCACATCAGTTAGTCTGGTGTCACTCCACATCAGTTAGTCTGGAGTCACTCCACATCAGTTAGTCTGGAGTCACTCCACATCAGTTAGTCTGGTGTCACTCCACATCAGTTAGTCTGGAGTCACTCCACATCAGTTAGTCTGGAGTCACTCCACATCAGTTAGTCTGGTGTCACTCCACATCAGTTAGTCTGGAGTCACTCCACATCAGTTAGTCTGGAGTCACTCCACATCAGTTAGTCTGGTGTCACTCCACATCAGTTAGTCTGGAGTCACTCCACATCAGTTAGTCTGGAGTCACTCCACATCAGTTAGTCTGGTGTCACTCCACATCAGTTAGTCTGGTGTCACTCCACATCAGTTAGTCTGGTGTCACTCCACATCAGTTAGTCTGGAGTCACTCCACATCAGTTAGTCTGGTGTCACTCCACATCAGTTAGTCTGGAGTCACTCCACATCAGTTAGTCTGGTGTCACTCCACATCAGTTAGTCTGGTGTCACTCCACATCAGTTAGTCTGGTGTCACTCCACATCAGTTAGTCTGGAGTCACTCCACATCAGTTAGTCTGGTGTCACTCCACATCAGTTAGTCTGGTGTCACTCCACATCAGTTAGTCTGGTGTCACTCCACATCAGTTAGTCTGGTGTCACTCCACATCAGTTAGTCTGGAGTCACTCCACATCAGTTAGTCTGGAGTCACTCCACATCAGTTAGTCTGGTGTCACTCCACATCAGTTAGTCTGGTGTCACTCCACATCAGTTAGTCTGGAGTCACTCCACATCAGTTAGTCTGGTGTCACTCCACATCAGTTAGTCTGGAGTCACTCCACATCAGTTAGTCTGGAGTCACTCCACATCAGTTAGTCTGGTGTCACTCCACATCAGTTAGTCTGGTGTCACTCCACATCAGTTAGTCTGGAGTCACTCCACATCAGTTAGTCTGGTGTCACTCCACATCAGTTAGTCTGGAGTCACTCCACATCAGTTAGTCTGGTGTCACTCCACATCAGTTAGTCTGGTGTCACTCCACATCAGTTAGTCTGGTGTCACTCCACATCAGTTAGTCTGGAGTCACTCCACATCAGTTAGTCTGGTGTCACTCCACATCAGTTAGTCTGGAGTCACTCCACATCAGTTAGTCTGGTGTCACTCCACATCAGTTAGTCTGGTGTCACTCCACATCAGTTAGTCTGGAGTCACTCCACATCAGTTAGTCTGGTGTCACTCCACATCAGTTAGTCTGGAGTCACTCCACATCAGTTAGTCTGGTGTCACTCCACATCAGTTAGTCTGGTGTCACTCCACATCAGTTAGTCTGGTGTCACTCCACATCAGTTAGTCTGGTGTCACTCCACATCAGTTAGTCTGGTGTCACTCCACATCAGTTAGTCTGGAGTCACTCCACATCAGTTAGTCTGGTGTCACTCCACATCAGTTAGTCTGGAGTCACTCCACATCAGTTAGTCTGGAGTCACTCCACATCAGTTAGTCTGGTGTCACTCCACATCAGTTAGTCTGGTGTCACTCCACATCAGTTAGTCTGGTGTCACTCCACATCAGTTAGTCTGGTGTCACTCCACATCAGTTAGTCTGGAGTCACTCCACATCAGTTAGTCTGGTGTCACTCCACATCAGTTAGTCTGGTGTCACTCCACATCAGTTAGTCTGGAGTCACTCCACATCAGTTAGTCTGGAGTCACTCCACATCAGTTAGTCTGGTGTCACTCCACATCAGTTAGTCTGGAGTCACTCCACATCAGTTAGTCTGGTGTCACTCCACATCAGTTAGTCTGGAGTCACTCCACATCAGTTAGTCTGGTGTCACTCCACATCAGTTAGTCTGGAGTCACTCCACATCAGTTAGTCTGGTGTCACTCCACATCAGTTAGTCTGGTCTGGAGTCACTCCACATCAGTTAGTCTGGTGTCACTCCACATCAGTTAGTCTGGAGTCACTCCACATCAGTTAGTCTGGTGTCACTCCACATCAGTTAGTCTGGTGTCACTCCACATCAGTTAGTCTGGTGTCACTCCACATCAGTTAGTCTGGTGTCACTCCACATCAGTTAGTCTGGAGTCACTCCACATCAGTTAGTCTGGTGTCACTCCACATCAGTTAGTCTGGAGTCACTCCACATCAGTTAGTCTGGAGTCACTCCACATCAGTTAGTCTGGAGTCACTCCACATCAGTTAGTCTGGTGTCACTCCACATCAGTTAGTCTGGTGTCACTCCACATCAGTTAGTCTGGTGTCACTCCACATCAGTTAGTCTGGTGTCACTCCACATCAGTTAGTCTGGTGTCACTCCACATCAGTTAGTCTGGTGTCACTCCACATCAGTTAGTCTGGTGTCACTCCACATCAGTTAGTCTGGAGTCACTCCACATCAGTTAGTCTGGTGTCACTCCACATCAGTTAGTCTGGAGTCACTCCACATCAGTTAGTCTGGTGTCACTCCACATCAGTTAGTCTGGAGTCACTCCACATCAGTTAGTCTGGGTGTCACTCCACATCAGTTAGTCTGGTGTCACTCCACATCAGTTAGTCTGGAGTCACTCCACATCAGTTAGTCTGGTGTCACTCCACATCAGTTAGTCTGGTGTCACTCCACATCAGTTAGTCTGGTGTCACTCCACATCAGTTAGTCTGGTGTCACTCCACATCAGTTAGTCTGGAGTCACTCCACATCAGTTAGTCTGGTGTCACTCCACATCAGTTAGTCTGGTGTCACTCCACATCAGTTAGTCTGGTGTCACTCCACATCAGTTAGTCTGGTGTCACTCCACATCAGTTAGTCTGGAGTCACTCCACATCAGTTAGTCTGGTGTCACTCCACATCAGTTAGTCTGGTGTCACTCCACATCAGTTAGTCTGGTGTCACTCCACATCAGTTAGTCTGGTGTCACTCCACATCAGTTAGTCTGGTGTCACTCCACATCAGTTAGTCTGGAGTCACTCCACATCAGTTAGTCTGGTGTCACTCCACATCAGTTAGTCTGGTGTCACTCCACATCAGTTAGTCTGGAGTCACTCCACATCAGTTAGTCTGGTGTCACTCCACATCAGTTAGTCTGGTGTCACTCCACATCAGTTAGTCTGGTGTCACTCCACATCAGTTAGTCTGGTGTCACTCCACATCAGTTAGTCTGGAGTCACTCCACATCAGTTAGTCTGGAGTCACTCCACATCAGTTAGTCTGGTGTCACTCCACATCAGTTAGTCTGGAGTCACTCCACATCAGTTAGTCTGGTGTCACTCCACATCAGTTAGTCTGGAGTCACTCCACATCAGTTAGTCTGGAGTCACTCCACATCAGTTAGTCTGGTGAGTCACTCCACATCAGTTAGTCTGGTGTCACTCCACATCAGTTAGTCTGGAGTCACTCCACATCAGTTAGTCTGGTGTCACTCCACATCAGTTAGTCTGGAGTCACTCCACATCAGTTAGTCTGGAGTCACTCCACATCAGTTAGTCTGGTGTCACTCCACATCAGTTAGTCTGGAGTCACTCCACATCAGTTAGTCTGGTGTCACTCCACATCAGTTAGTCTGGAGTCACTCCACATCAGTTAGTCTGGTGTCACTCCACATCAGTTAGTCTGGAGTCACTCCACATCAGTTAGTCTGGTGTCACTCCACATCAGTTAGTCTGGTGTCACTCCACATCAGTTAGTCTGGTGTCACTCCACATCAGTTAGTCTGGTGTCACTCCACATCAGTTAGTCTGGTGTCACTCCACATCAGTTAGTCTGGTGTCACTCCACATCAGTTAGTCTGGTGTCACTCCACATCAGTTAGTCTGGTGTCACTCCACATCAGTTAGTCTGGAGTCACTCCACATCAGTTAGTCTGGTGTCACTCCACATCAGTTAGTCTGGAGTCACTCCACATCAGTTAGTCTGGTGTCACTCCACATCAGTTAGTCTGGAGTCACTCCACATCAGTTAGTCTGGTGTCACTCCACATCAGTTAGTCTGGTGTCACTCCACATCAGTTAGTCTGGTGTCACTCCACATCAGTTAGTCTGGTGTCACTCCACATCAGTTAGTCTGGTGTCACTCCACATCAGTTAGTCTGGTGTCACTCCACATCAGTTAGTCTGGTGTCACTCCACATCAGTTAGTCTGGAGTCACTCCACATCAGTTAGTCTGGTGTCACTCCACATCAGTTAGTCTGGTGTCACTCCACATCAGTTAGTCTGGTGTCACTCCACATCAGTTAGTCTGGTGTCACTCCACATCAGTTAGTCTGGTGTCACTCCACATCAGTTAGTCTGGAGTCACTCCACATCAGTTAGTCTGGTGTCACTCCACATCAGTTAGTCTGGTGTCACTCCACATCAGTTAGTCTGGTGTCACTCCACATCAGTTAGTCTGGAGTCACTCCACATCAGTTAGTCTGGTGTCACTCCACATCAGTTAGTCTGGTGTCACTCCACATCAGTTAGTCTGGTGTCACTCCACATCAGTTAGTCTGGTGTCACTCCACATCAGTTAGTCTGGTGTCACTCCACATCAGTTAGTCTGGAGTCACTCCACATCAGTTAGTCTGGTGTCACTCCACATCAGTTAGTCTGGAGTCACTCCACATCAGTTAGTCTGGAGTCACTCCACATCAGTTAGTCTGGTGTCACTCCACATCAGTTAGTCTGGAGTCACTCCACATCAGTTAGTCTGGAGTCACTCCACATCAGTTAGTCTGGTGTCACTCCACATCAGTTAGTCTGGTGTCACTCCACATCAGTTAGTCTGGAGTCACTCCACATCAGTTAGTCTGGTGTCACTCCACATCAGTTAGTCTGGAGTCACTCCACATCAGTTAGTCTGGTGTCACTCCACATCAGTTAGTCTGGTGTCACTCCACATCAGTTAGTCTGGTGTCACTCCACATCAGTTAGTCTGGTGTCACTCCACATCAGTTAGTCTGGAGTCACTCCACATCAGTTAGTCTGGTGTCACTCCACATCAGTTAGTCTGGAGTCACTCCACATCAGTTAGTCTGGAGTCACTCCACATCAGTTAGTCTGGAGTCACTCCACATCAGTTAGTCTGGAGTCACTCCACATCAGTTAGTCTGGAGTCACTCCACATCAGTTAGTCTGGTGTCACTCCACATCAGTTAGTCTGGTGTCACTCCACATCAGTTAGTCTGGTGTCACTCCACATCAGTTAGTCTGGAGTCACTCCACATCAGTTAGTCTGGTGTCACTCCACATCAGTTAGTCTGGAGTCACTCCACATCAGTTAGTCTGGAGTCACTCCACATCAGTTAGTCTGGTGTCACTCCACATCAGTTAGTCTGGAGTCACTCCACATCAGTTAGTCTGGTGTCACTCCACATCAGTTAGTCTGGTGTCACTCCACATCAGTTAGTCTGGAGTCACTCCACATCAGTTAGTCTGGAGTCACTCCACATCAGTTAGTCTGGAGTCACTCCACATCAGTTAGTCTGGTGTCACTCCACATCAGTTAGTCTGGAGTCACTCCACATCAGTTAGTCTGGTGTCACTCCACATCAGTTAGTCTGGTGTCACTCCACATCAGTTAGTCTGGTGTCACTCCACATCAGTTAGTCTGGTGTCACTCCACATCAGTTAGTCTGGAGTCACTCCACATCAGTTAGTCTGGTGTCACTCCACATCAGTTAGTCTGGTGTCACTCCACATCAGTTGGTATGGTGTCACTCCACATCAGTTAGTCTGAGTCACTCCACATCAGTTAGTCTGGTGTCACTCCACATCAGTTAGTCTGGTGTCACTCCACATCAGTTAGTCTAGTGTCACTCCACATCAGTTAGTCTGGTGTCACTGCACATCAGTTAGTCTGGTGTCACTCCACATCAGTTAGTCTGGTGTCACTCCACATCAAGTTAGTCTGGAGTCACTCACATCAGTTGGTCTGGAGTCACTCCACATCAGTTGCTCTGGTGACACTCCACATCTGTTCGTCTGGAGTCACTCCACATCAGTTGTCTGGTGTCACTCCACTCAGTTGGTCTGGTGTCACTCCACATCAGTTAGTCTGGAGGCACTCCACATCAGTTGGTTGGTGTCACTCCATATCAGTTGGTCTGGTGTCACTCCACATCAGTTGGTCTGGAGTCACTCCACATCAGTTAGTCTGGTGTCACTCACATCAGTTAGGTCTGGAGTCACTCCACATCAGTTAGTCTGGAGTCACTCCACATCAGTTAGTCTGGTGTCACTCCACATCAGTTAGTCTGGAGTCACTCCACATCAGTTAGTCTGGAGTCACTCCACATCAGTTAGTCTGGTGTCACTCCACATCAGTTAGTCTGGAGTCACTCCACATCAGTTAGTCTGGTGTCACTCCACATCAGTTAGTCTGGAGTCACTCCACATCAGTTAGTCTGGAGTCACTCCACATCAGTTAGTCTGGAGTCACTCCACATCAGTTAGTCTGGTGTCACTCCACATCAGTTAGTCTGGTGTCACTCCACATCAGTTAGTCTGGTGTCACTCCACATCAGTTAGTCTGGTGTCACTCCACATCAGTTAGTCTGGTGTCACTCCACATCAGTTAGTCTGGAGTCACTCCACATCAGTTAGTCTGGTGTCACTCCACATCAGTTAGTCTGGAGTCACTCCACATCAGTTAGTCTGGTGTCACTCCACATCAGTTAGTCTGGTGTCACTCCACATCAGTTAGTCTGGTGTCACTCCACATCAGTTAGTCTGGTGTCACTCCACATCAGTTAGTCTGGTGTCACTCCACATCAGTTAGTCTGGTGTCACTCCACATCAGTTAGTCTGGAGTCACTCCACATCAGTTAGTCTGGTGTCACTCCACATCAGTTAGTCTGGTGTCACTCCACATCAGTTAGTCTGGTGTCACTCCACATCAGTTAGTCTGGAGTCACTCCACATCAGTTAGTCTGGTGTCACTCCACATCAGTTAGTCTGGAGTCACTCCACATCAGTTAGTCTGGTGTCACTCCACATCAGTTAGTCTGGAGTCACTCCACATCAGTTAGTCTGGTGTCACTCCACATCAGTTAGTCTGGTGTCACTCCACATCAGTTAGTCTGGTGTCACTCCACATCAGTTAGTCTGGAGTCACTCCACATCAGTTAGTCTGGTGTCACTCCACATCAGTTAGTCTGGAGTCACTCCACATCAGTTAGTCTGGAGTCACTCCACATCAGTTGGTCTGGTGTCACTCCACATCAGTTAGTCTGGTGTCACTCCACATCAGTTAGTCTGGTGTCACTCCACATCAGTTGGTCTGGTGTCACTCCACATCAGTTAGTCTGGTGTCACTCCACATCAGTTAGTCTGGAGTCACTCCACATCAGTTAGTCTGGTGTCACTCCACATCAGTTAGTCTGGAGTCACTCCACATCAGTTAGTCTGGTGTCACTCCACATCAGTTAGTCTGGAGTCACTCCACATCAGTTAGTCTGGTGTCACTCCACATCAGTTAGTCTGGTGTCACTCCACATCAGTTAGTCTGGAGTCACTCCACATCAGTTAGTCTGGTGTCACTCCACATCAGTTAGTCTGGAGTCACTCCACATCAGTTAGTCTGGAGTCACTCCACATCAGTTAGTCTGGAGTCACTCCACATCAGTTAGTCTGGAGTCACTCCACATCAGTTAGTCTGGAGTCACTCCACATCAGTTAGTCTGGTGTCACTCCACATCAGTTAGTCTGGTGTCACTCCACATCAGTTAGTCTGGTGTCACTCCACATCAGTTAGTCTGGTGTCACTCCACATCAGTTAGTCTGGAGTCACTCCACATCAGTTAGTCTGGAGTCACTCCACATCAGTTAGTCTGGAGTCACTCCACATCAGTTAGTCTGGAGTCACTCCACATCAGTTAGTCTGGAGTCACTCCACATCAGTTAGTCTGGTGTCACTCCACATCAGTTAGTCTGAGTCACTCCACATCAGTTAGTCTGGAGTCACTCCACATCAGTTAGTCTGGTGTCACTCCACATCAGTTAGTCTGAAGTCACTCCACATCAGTTAGTCTGGTGTCACTCCACATCAGTTAGTCTGGAGTCACTCCACATCAGTTAGTCTGGTGTCACTCCACATCAGTTAGTCTGGTGTCACTCCACATCAGTTAGTCTGGTGTCACTCCACATCAGTTAGTCTGGTGTCACTCCACATCAGTTAGTCTGGAGTCACTCCACATCAGTTAGTCTGGTGTCACTCCACATCAGTTAGTCTGGTGTCACTCCACATCAGTTAGTCTGGTGTCACTCCACATCAGTTAGTCTGGTGTCACTCCACATCAGTTAGTCTGAGTCACTCCACATCAGTTAGTCTGGAGTCACTCCACATCAGTTAGTCTGGTGTCACTCCACATCAGTTAGTCTGGTGTCACTCCACATCAGTTAGTCTGGTGTCACTCCACATCAGTTAGTCTGGAGTCACTCCACATCAGTTAGTCTGGAGTCACTCCACATCAGTTAGTCTGGAGTCACTCCACATCAGTTAGTCTGGAGTCACTCCACATCAGTTAGTCTGGGTCACTCCACATCAGTTAGTCTGGTGTCACTCCACATCAGTTAGTCTGGAGTCACTCCACATCAGTTAGTCTGGTGTCACTCCACATCAGTTAGTCTGGTGTCACTCCACATCAGTTAGTCTGGTGTCACTCCACATCAGTTAGTCTGGTGTCACTCCACATCAGTTAGTCTGGAGTCACTCCACATCAGTTAGTCTGGTGTCACTCCACATCAGTTAGTCTGGTGTCACTCCACATCAGTTGGTCTGGAGTCACTCCACATCAGTTAGTCTGGTGTCACTCCACATCAGTTAGTCTGGTGTCACTCCACATCAGTTAGTCTGGTGTCACTCCACATCAGTTAGTCTGGAGTCACTCCACATCAGTTAGTCTGGTGTCACTCCACATCAGTTAGTCTGGAGTCACTCCACATCAGTTAGTCTGGTGTCACTCCACATCAGTTAGTCTGGAGTCACTCCACATCAGTTAGTCTGGTGTCACTCCACATCAGTTAGTCTGGTGTCACTCCACATCAGTTAGTCTGGTGTCACTCCACATCAGTTAGTCTGGTGTCACTCCACATCAGTTAGTCTGGAGTCACTCCACATCAGTTAGTCTGGTGTCACTCCACATCAGTTAGTCTGGTGTCACTCCACATCAGTTAGTCTGGTGTCACTCCACATCAGTTAGTCTTGGGTCACTCCACATCAGTTAGTCTGGTGTCACTCCACATCAGTTAGTCTGGAGTCACTCCACATCAGTTAGTCTGGTGTCACTCCACATCAGTTAGTCTGGTGTCACTCCACATCAGTTAGTCTGGAGTCACTCCACATCAGTTAGTCTGGTGTCACTCCACATCAGTTAGTCTGGAGTCACTCCACATCAGTTAGTCTGGTGTCACTCCACATCAGTTAGTCTGGTGTCACTCCACATCAGTTAGTCTGGTGTCACTCCACATCAGTTAGTCTGGAGTCACTCCACATCAGTTAGTCTGGTGTCACTCCACATCAGTTAGTCTGGTGTCACTCCACATCAGTTAGTCTGGTGTCACTCCACATCAGTTAGTCTGGAGTCACTCCACATCAGTTAGTCTGGTGTCACTCCACATCAGTTAGTCTGGAGTCACTCCACATCAGTTAGTCTGGAGTCACTCCACATCAGTTAGTCTGGAGTCACTCCAATCAGTTGGTCTGGTGTCACTCCACATCAGTTAGTCTGGTGTCACTCCACATCAGTTAGTCAGGTGTCACTTGCACCACATCAGTTGGTCTGGTGTCACTCACATCAGTTAGTCTGGTGTCACTCCACATCAGTTAGTCTGGAGTCACTTCCAATCAGTTAGGTTGGTGTCACTCACATCAGTTAGTCTGGTGTCACTCACATCAGTTAGTCTGGTGTCACTCCACATCAGCTTAGTCTGAGTCACTCCCCATCAGTTGGTCTGGTGTCACTCAAAATCAGTTGGTCTGGTGTCCACTCCACATCAGTTAGTCTGGAGTCACTCCACATCAGTAGGTCTGGTGTCACTCCACATCAGTTGGTCTGGTGTCACTCCATATCAGTTTGTCTGGAGTCACTCCACATCAGTTTGTCTGGTGTCACTCCACATCAGTTGTCTGGTGCTCACTCCATATCGTTGGTCTGGAGTCACTCCACATCAGTTGTCTGGTGTCACTCCACATCAGTTAGTCTGGTGTCACTCCACATCAGTTAGTCTGGAGTCACTCCACATCAGTTAGTCTGGTGTCACTCCACATCAGTTAGTCTGGTGTCACTCCACATCAGTTAGTCTGGAGTCACTCCACATCAGTTAGTCTGGTGTCACTCCACATCAGTTAGTCTGGAGTCACTCCACATCAGTTAGTCTGGAGTCACTCCACATCAGTTAGTCTGGTGTCACTCCACATCAGTTAGTCTGGTGTCACTCCACATCAGTTAGTCTGGAGTCACTCCACATCAGTTAGTCTGGTGTCACTCCACATCAGTTAGTCTGGTGTCACTCCACATCAGTTAGTCTGGTGTCACTCCACATCAGTTAGTCTGGAGTCACTCCACATCAGTTAGTCTGGAGTCACTCCACATCAGTTAGTCTGGAGTCACTCCACATCAGTTAGTCTGGAGTCACTCCACATCAGTTAGTCTGGTGTCACTCCACATCAGTTAGTCTGGTGTCACTCCACATCAGTTAGTCTGGAGTCACTCCACATCAGTTAGTCTGGAGTCACTCCACATCAGTTAGTCTGGTGTCACTCCACATCAGTTAGTCTGGAGTCACTCCACATCAGTTAGTCTGGTGTCACTCCACATCAGTTAGTCTGGAGTCACTCCACATCAGTTAGTCTGGTGTCACTCCACATCAGTTAGTCTGGAGTCACTCCACATCAGTTAGTCTGGTGTCACTCCACATCAGTTAGTCTGGTGTCACTCCACATCAGTTAGTCTGGTGTCACTCCACATCAGTTAGTCTGGTGTCACTCCACATCAGTTAGTCTGGTGTCACTCCACATCAGTTAGTCTGGTGTCACTCCACATCAGTTAGTCTGGAGTCACTCCACATCAGTTAGTCTGGTGTCACTCCACATCAGTTAGTCTGGTGTCACTCCACATCAGTTAGTCTGGTGTCACTCCACATCAGTTAGTCTGGTGTCACTCCACATCAGTTAGTCTGGTGTCACTCCACATCAGTTAGTCTGGAGTCACTCCACATCAGTTAGTCTGGTGTCACTCCACATCAGTTAGTCTGGAGTCACTCCACATCAGTTAGTCTGGTGTCACTCCACATCAGTTAGTCTGGAGTCACTCCACATCAGTTAGTCTGGTGTCACTCCACATCAGTTAGTCTGGAGTCACTCCACATCAGTTAGTCTGGAGTCACTCCACATCAGTTAGTCTGGTGTCACTCCACATCAGTTAGTCTGGAGTCACTCCACATCAGTTAGTCTGGTGTCACTCCACATCAGTTAGTCTGGTGTCACTCCACATCAGTTAGTCTGGTGTCACTCCACATCAGTTAGTCTGGTGTCACTCCACATCAGTTAGTCTGGTGTCACTCCACATCAGTTAGTCTGGAGTCACTCCACATCAGTTAGTCTGGTGTCACTCCACATCAGTTAGTCTGGAGTCACTCCACATCAGTTAGTCTGGTGTCACTCCACATCAGTTAGTCTGGTGTCACTCCACATCAGTTAGTCTGGAGTCACTCCACATCAGTTAGTCTGGTGTCACTCCACATCAGTTAGTCTGGAGTCACTCCACATCAGTTAGTCTGGTGTCACTCCACATCAGTTAGTCTGGTGTCACTCCACATCAGTTAGTCTGGAGTCACTCCACATCAGTTAGTCTGGTGTCACTCCACATCAGTTAGTCTGGTGTCACTCCACATCAGTTAGTCTGGTGTCACTCCACATCAGTTAGTCTGGTGTCACTCCACATCAGTTAGTCTGGAGTCACTCCACATCAGTTAGTCTGGAGTCACTCCACATCAGTTAGTCTGGTGTCACTCCACATCAGTTAGTCTGGAGTCACTCCACATCAGTTAGTCTGGAGTCACTCCACATCAGTTGGTCTGGTGTCACTCCACATCAGTTAGTCTGGAGTCACTCCACATCAGTTAGTCTGGTGTCACTCCACATCAGTTAGTCTGGTGTCACTCCACATCAGTTAGTCTGGAGTCACTCCACATCAGTTAGTCTGGTGTCACTCCACATCAGTTGGTCTGGAGTCACTCCACATCAGTTAGTCTGGAGTCACTCCACATCAGTTAGTCTGGTGTCACTCCACATCAGTTAGTCTGGTGTCACTCCACATCAGTTAGTCTGGTGTCACTCCACATCAGTTAGTCTGGTGTCACTCCACATCAGTTAGTCTGGTGTCACTCCACATCAGTTAGTCTGGAGTCACTCCACATCAGTTAGTCTGGAGTCACTCCACATCAGTTAGTCTGGAGTCACTCCACATCAGTTAGTCTGGAGTCACTCCACATCAGTTAGTCTGGAGTCACTCCACATCAGTTAGTCTGGAGTCACTCCACATCAGTTAGTCTGAAGTCACTCCACATCAGTTAGTCTGGAGTCACTCCACATCAGTTGGTCTGGTGTCACTCCACATCAGTTGGTCTGGTGTCACTCCACATCAGTTAGTCTGGTGTCACTCCACATCAGTTAGTCTGGAGTCACTCCACATCAGTTAGTCTGGTGTCACTCCACATCAGTTAGTCTGGAGTCACTCCACATCAGTTAGTCTGAAGTCACTCCACATCAGTTAGTCTGGTGTCACTCCACATCAGTTGTCTGGAGTCACTCCACATCAGTTAGTCTGGTGTCACTCCACATCAGTTGGTCTGGTGTCACTCCACATCAGTTAGTCTGGAGTCACTCCACATCAGTTAGTCTGGAGTCACTCCACATCAGTTAGTCTGAAGTCACTCCACATCAGTTAGTCTGGTGTCACTCCACATCAGTTAGTCTGGAGTCACTCCACATCAGTTAGTCTGGTGTCACTCCACATCAGTTAGTCTGGGTCACTCCACATCAGTTAGTCTGGTGTCACTCCACATCAGTTAGTCTGGAGTCACTCCACATCAGTTAGTCTGGTGTCACTCCACATCAGTTAGTCTGGTGTCACTCCACATCAGTTAGTCTGGTGTCACTCCACATCAGTTAGTCTGGTGTCACTCCACATCAGTTGGTCTGGTGTCACTCCACATCAGTTAGTCTGGTGTCACTCCACATCAGTTAGTCTGGTGGCACCTCACATCAGTTAGTATGGAGTCACCTCACATCAGTTAGTCTGGAGTCACTCCACATCAGTTGAGTTGGAGTCACTCAACATCAGTTAGTCTGGTGTCATACACATCAGTTGGTCTGGGTCCACTCCACATCAGTATGTCTGGTGTCACTCCACATCAGTTAGTCTGGAGTCACTCCACATCAGTTAGTCTGGAGTCACTCCACGTCAGTTGGTCTGGAGTCACTCCAACATCAGTTAGTCTGGTGTCACTCCACATCAGTTAGTCTGGTGTCACTCCACATCAGTTAGGTATGGTGTCACTCAACATCAGTTAGTCTGGTGTCACTCACATCAGTTAGTCTGAAGTCACTCACATCAGTTAGTCTGGAGTCACTCCACATCAGTTAGTCTGGTGTCACTCCACATCAGTTTGTCTGGAGTCACTCCACATCAGTTAGTCTGGTGTCACTCCACATCAGTTAGTCTGGTGTCACTCCACATCAGTTAGTCTGGTGTCACTCCACATCAGTTAGTCTGGTGTCACTCCACATCAGTTGTCTGGAGTCACTCCACATCAGTTAGTCTGGTGTCACTCCACATCAGTTAGTCTGGAGTCACTCCACATCAGTTAGTCTGGTGTCACTCCACATCAGTTAGTCTGGTGTCACTCCACATCAGTTGTCTGGTGTCACTCCACATCAGTTAGTCTGGTGTCACTCCACATCAGTTAGTCTGGAGTCACTCCACATCAGTTAGTCTGGTGTCACTCCACATCAGTTAGTCTGGTGTCACTCCACATCAGTTGTCTGGAGTCACTCCACATCAGTTAGTCTGGTGTCACTCCACATCAGTTAGTCTGGTGTCACTCCACATCAGTTAGTCTGGTGTCACTCCACATCAGTTAGTCTGGAGTCACTCCACATCAGTTAGTCTGGTGTCACTCCACATCAGTTAGTCTGGTGTCACTCCACATCAGTTAGTCTGGTGTCACTCCACATCAGTTAGTCTGGAGTCACTCCACATCAGTTAGTCTGGAGTCACTCCACATCAGTTAGTCTGGTGTCACTCCACATCAGTTAGTCTGGAGTCACTCCACATCAGTTAGTCTGGTGTCACTCCACATCAGTTAGTCTGGTGTCACTCCACATCAGTTGTCTGGTGTCACTCCACATCAGTTAGTCTGGAGTCACTCCACATCAGTTAGTCTGGTGTCACTCCACATCAGTTAGTCTGGTGTCACTCCACATCAGTTAGTCTGGAGTCACTCCACATCAGTTAGTCTGGTGTCACTCCACATCAGTTGGTCTGGTGTCACTCCACATCAGTTAGTCTGGTGTCACTCCACATCAGTTAGTCTGGTGTCACTCCACATCAGTTAGTCTGGAGTCACTCCAC
The DNA here is from genome assembly GCA_030390025.1 of Squalus acanthias. Classification (NCBI taxonomy): domain Eukaryota; kingdom Metazoa; phylum Chordata; class Chondrichthyes; order Squaliformes; family Squalidae; genus Squalus; species Squalus acanthias. Next base: position 36,138,166 of record CM059428.1, read on the forward strand.
ATCAGTTAGTCTGGAGTCACTCCACATCAGTTAGTCTGGTGTCACTCCACATCAGTTAGTCTGGTGTCACTCCACATCAGTTAGTCTGTGTCACTCCACATCAGTTAGTCTGGTGTCACTCCACATCAGTTAGTCTGGTGTCACTCCACATCAGTTAGTCTGGTGTCACTCCACATCAGTTAGTCTGGAGTCACTCCACATCAGTTAGTCTGGTGTCACTCCACATCAGTTAGTCTGGTGTCACTCCACATCAGTTAGTCTGGAGTCACTCCACATCAGTTAGTCTGGTGTCACTCCACATCAGTTAGTCTGGAGTCACTCCACATCAGTTAGTCTGGTGTCACTCCACATCAGTTAGTCTGGTGTCACTCCACATCAGTTGGTCTGGAGTCACTCCACATCAGTTAGTCTGGTGTCACTCCACATCAGTTAGTCTGGTGTCACTCCACATCAGTTAGTCTGGAGTCACTCCACATCAGTTAGTCTGGTGTCACTCCACATCAGTTAGTCTGGTGTCACTCCACATCAGTTAGTCTGGTGTCACTCCACATCAGTTAGTCTGGTGTCACTCCACATCAGTTAGTCTGGTGTCACTCCACATCAGTTAGTCTGGAGTCACTCCACATCAGTTAGTCTGGAGTCACTCCACATCAGTTAGTCTGGAGTCACTCCACATCAGTTAGTCTGGTGTCACTCCACATCAGTTAGTCTGGAGTCACTCCACATCAGTTAGTCTGGAGTCACTCCACATCAGTTAGTCTGGTGTCACTCCACATCAGTTAGTCTGGAGTCACTCCACATCAGTTAGTCTGGTGTCACTCCACATCAGTTAGTCTGGTGTCACTCCACATCAGTTAGTCTGGTGTCACTCCACATCAGTTAGTCTGGTGTCACTCCACATCAGTTAGTCTGGAGTCACTCCACATCAGTTAGTCTGGTGTCACTCCACATCAGTTAGTCTGGAGTCACTCCACATCAGTTAGTCTGGTGTCACTCCACATCAGTTAGTCTGGAGTCACTCCACATCAGTTAGTCTGGTGTCACTCCACATCAGTTAGTCTGGAGTCACTCCACATCAGTTAGTCTGGAGTCACTCCACATCAGTTAGTCTGGAGTCACTCCACATCAGTTAGTCTGGAGTCACTCCACATCAGTTAGTCTGGTGTCACTCCACATCAGTTAGTCTGGTGTCACTCCACATCAGTTAGTCTGGTGTCACTCCACATCAGTTAGTCTGGTGTCACTCCACATCAGTTAGTCTGGTGTCACTCCACATCAGTTAGTCTGGTGTCACTCCACATCAGTTAGTCTGGAGTCACTCCACATCAGTTAGTCTGGTGTCACTCCACATCAGTTAGTCTGGTGTCACTCCACATCAGTTAGTCTGGTGTCACTCCACATCAGTTAGTCTGGAGTCACTCCACATCAGTTAGTCTGGTGTCACTCCACATCAGTTAGTCTGGAGTCACTCCACATCAGTTAGTCTGGTGTCACTCCACATCAGTTAGTCTGGTGTCACTCCACATCAGTTAGTCTGGTGTCACTCCACATCAGTTAGTCTGGTGTCACTCCACATCAGTTAGTCTGGAGTCACTCCACATCAGTTAGTCTGGTGTCACTCCACATCAGTTAGTCTGGTGTCACTCCACATCAGTTAGTCTGGAGTCACTCCACATCAGTTAGTCTGGAGTCACTCCACATCAGTTAGTCTGGTGTCACTCCACATCAGTTAGTCTGGAGTCACTCCACATCAGTTGGTCTGGTGTCACTCCACATCAGTTAGTCTGGTGTCACTCCACATCAGTTAGTCTGGAGTCACTCCACATCAGTTAGTCTGGTGTCACTCCACATCAGTTAGTCTGGTGTCACTCCACATCAGTTAGTCTGGTGTCACTCCACATCAGTTAGTCTGGTGTCACTCCACATCAGTTAGTCTGGTGTCACTCCACATCAGTTAGTCTGGTGTCACTCCACATCAGTTAGTCTGGTGTCACTCCACATCAGTTAGTCTGGAGTCACTCCACATCAGTTTGTCTGGAGTCACTCCACATCAGTTCGTACTGGAGTCACTCCCACATCAGTTGGTCTGGTGTCACTCCACATCAGTTTGTCTGGTGTCAATCCACATCAGTTGGTCTGGTGTCACTCCACATCAGTTAGTCTGGTGTCACTCCACATCAGTTAGTCTGGTGTCACTACGCACATCAGATAGTCTGGTGTCATCCCACATTCAGTTAGGTCTGGTGTCATCCACATCAGTTGTCTGAAGTCACTCCCCATCAGTTGTCTGGAGTCACTCCACATCAGTTAGTCTGGTGTCACTCCACATCAGTTGGTCTGGAGTCACTCCACATCAGTTTGTCTGGTGTCACTCCACATCAGTTGGTCTGTTGGAGTCACTCCACATCAGTTGGTATGGTGTCACTCCACATCAGTTAGTCTGGAGTCACTCACATCAGTTGTCCCTGTTGTCACTCCACATCAGTTGTCCTGGTGGCACTCACATCAGTTAGTCTGGTAGTCACTCCACATACAGTTAGTCTGCAGTCACTCCACATCAGTTAGTCTGGTGTCACTCCACATCAGTTAGTCTGGAGTCACTCCACATCAGTTAGTCTGGTGTCACTCCACATCAGTTAGTCTGGAGTCACTCCACATCAGTTGGTCTGGTGTCACTCCACATCAGTTAGTCTGGTGTCACTCCACATCAGTTAGTCTGGAGTCACTCCACATCAGTTAGTCTGGTGTCACTCCACATCAGTTAGTCTGGTGTCACTCCACATCAGTTAGTCTGGAGTCACTCCACATCAGTTAGTCTGGAGTCACTCCACATCAGTTAGTCTGGTGTCACTCCACATCAGTTAGTCTGGAGTCACTCCACATCAGTTGGTCTGGTGTCACTCCACATCAGTTAGTCTGGTGTCACTCCACATCAGTTGGTCTGGAGTCACTCCACATCAGTTAGTCTGGTGTCACTCCACATCAGTTGGTCTGGAGTCACTCCACATCAGTTAGTCTGGTGTCACTCCACATCAGTTGGTCTGGTGTCACTCCACATCAGTTAGTCTGGTGTCACTCCACATCAGTTAGTCTGGTGTCACTCCACATCAGTTAGTCTGGTGTCACTCCACATCAGTTAGTCTGAAGTCACTCCACATCAGTTAGTCTGGAGTCACTCCACATCAGTTAGTCTGGAGTCACTCCACATCAGTTAGTCTGGTGTCACTCCACATCAGTTAGTCTGGAGTCACTCCACATCAGTTGGTCTGGAGTCACTCCACATCAGTTGGTCTGGAGTCACTCCACATCAGTTAGTCTGAGTCACTCCACATCAGTTAGTCTGGAGTCACTCCACATCAGTTGGTCTGGTGTCACTCCACATCAGTTGGTCTGGTGTCACTCCACATCAGTTAGTCTGGTGTCACTCCACATCAGTTAGTCTGGAGTCACTCCACATCAGTTAGTCTGGTGTCACTCCACATCAGTTAGTCTGGAGTCACTCCACATCAGTTAGTCTGGTGTCACTCCACATCAGTTAGTCTGGTGTCACTCCACATCAGTTAGTCTGGAGTCACTCCACATCAGTTAGTCTGGAGTCACTCCACATCAGTTAGTCTGGAGTCACTCCACATCAGTTAGTCTGGAGTCACTCCACATCAGTTAGTCTGGAGTCACTCCACATCAGTTAGTCTGGGTCACTCCACATCAGTTAGTCTGGAGTCACTCCACATCAGTTAGTCTGGTGTCACTCCACATCAGTTAGTCTGGTGTCACTCCACATCAGTTAGTCTGGAGTCACTCCACATCAGTTAGTCTGGTGTCACTCCACATCAGTTAGTCTGGTGTCACTCCACATCAGTTAGTCTGGTGTCACTCCACATCAGTTAGTCTGGTGTCACTCCACATCAGTTATCTGGAGTCACTCCACATCAGTTAGTCTGGTGTCACCACATCAGTTAGTCTGGAGTCACTCCACATCAGTTAGTCTGGTGTCACTCCACATCAGTTAGTCTGGTGTCACTCCACATCAGTTAGTCTGGTGTCACTCACATCAGTTAGTCTGGAGTCACTCCACATCAGTTAGTCTGGTGTCACTCCACATCAGTTAGTTGGTGTCACTCCACTCAGTTAGTTGGTGTCTCTCCACATCAGTTAGTCTGGAGTCACTCCACATCAGTTAGTCTGGAGTCATCCACATCAGTTAGTCTGAAGTCACTCCACATCAGTTAGTCTGAGTTAATCCACATCAGTTGTCTGGAGTCACTCCACATCAGTTGGTCTGGAGTCCACTCCACATCAGTTATTCTGAAGTCACTCCACATCAGTTAGTCTGGAGTCACTCCACATCAGTTGGCTCTGGCTATCACTCCACATCAGTTGGTCTGGTGTCACTCCACATCAGTTTGTCTGGTGTCACTCCACATCAGTTCGGTAGAGTCACTCCAATCAGTTAGTCTGGTGTCACTCCACATCAGTTAGTCTGAAGTCACTCACATCAGTTGCGTCTGAAAGTCACTCCACATCAGTTAGTCTGGTACTCACTCAATCAGTTAGGTCTGAAGTCACTCCACATCAGTTAGTCTGGTGTCACTCCACATCAGTTGGTCTGAAGTCACTCCACATCAGTTAGTCTGGAGTCACTCCACATCAGTTGGTCTGGAGTCACTCCACATCAGTTAGTCTGGTATCACTCCACATCAGTGTGTCTGGTGTCACTCCACACTCAGTTAAGTCTGGAGTCACTCCACATCAGTTAGTCTGGTGTCACTCCACTCAGTTAGTCTGGTATCACTCCACATCAGGTTAGTTGGTGTCACTCCCATCAGTTAGTCTGAAGTCACTCCACATCAGTTGGTCTGAAGTCACTCCACATCAGTTAGTCTGTGTCTACTCCACATCAGTTTGTCTGGAAGTCACTCCACATCAGTTAGTCTGGTTCACTCCACATCAGTTGGTCTTGAAGTCACTCCACATCAGTTAGTCTGATCACTCCACATCAGTTTGTCTGGAGTCACTCCACATCAGTTGGTCTGAAGTCACTCCACATCAGTTAGTCTGGTGTCACTCCACATCAGTTAGTCTGGTGTCACTCCACATCAGTTAGTCTGGAGTCACTCCACATCAGTTAGTCTGGTGTCACTCCACATCAGTTAGTCTGGTGTCACTCCACATCAGTTAGTCTGGTGTCACTCCACATCAGTTGGTCTGGTGTCACTCCACATCAGTTAGTCTGGTGTCACTCCACATCAGTTAGTCTGTGTCACTCCACATCAGTTAGTCTGGTGTCACTCCACATCAGTTAGTCTGGGTCACTCCACATCAGTTAGTCTGGTGTCACTCCACATCAGTTAGTCTGGAGTCACTCCACATCAGTTAGTCTGGTGTCACTCCACATCAGTTGGTCTGGTGTCACTCACATCAGTTAGTCTGGAGTCACTCCACATCAGTTAGTCTGGTGTCACTCACATCAGTTAGTCTGGAGTCACTCCACATCAGTTAGTCTGGAGTCACTCCACATCAGTTAGTCTGAGTCACTCCACATCAGTTAGTCTGGAGTCACTCCACATCAGTTGTCTGGAGTCACTCCACATCAGTTGTCTGGAGTCACTCCACATCAGTTAGTCTGGAGTCACTCCACATCAGTTAGTCTGGTGTCACTCCACATCAGTTGGTCTGGTATCACTCCACATCAGTTAGTCTGGTGTCACTCCACATCAGTTAGTCTGGTGTCACTCCACATCAGTTAGTGTTGGAGTCACTCCACATCAGTTAGTCTGGTGTCACTCCACATCAGTTAGTCTGGTGTCACTCCACATCAGTTAGTCTGGTGTCACTCCACATCAGTTAGTCTGGTGTCACTCCACATCAGTTAGTCTGGAGTCACTCCACATCAGTTAGTCTGGTGTCACTCCACATCAGTTGGTCTGGAGTCACTCCACATCAGTTAGTCTGGAGTCACTCCACATCAGTTGGTCTGGAGTCACTCCACATCAGTTTGTCTGGAGTCACTCCACATCAGTTAGTCTGGTGTCACTCCACATCAGTTAGTCTGGAGTCACTCCACATCAGTTGGTCTGGTGTCACTCCACATCAGTTAGTCTGGTGTCACTCCACATCAGTTAGTCTGGTGTCACTCCACATCAGTTAGTCTGGTGTCACTCCACATCAGTTAGTCTGGAGTCACTCCACATCAGTTAGTCTGGTGTCACTCCACATCAGTTAGTCTGGTGTCACTCCACATCAGTTAGTCTGATGTCACTCCACATCAGTTAGTCTGGTGTCACTCCACATCAGTTAGTCTGATGTCACTCCACATCAGTTAGTCTGGAGTCACTCCACATCAGTTAGTCTGGTGTCACTCCACATCAGTTAGTCTGGTGTCACTCCACATCAGTTAGTCTGGTGTCACTCCACATCAGTTAGTCTGGTGTCACTCCACATCAGTTAGTCTGGAGTCACTCCACATCAGTTAGTCTGGTGTCACTCCACATCAGTTAGTCTGGAGTCACTCCACATCAGTTGGTCTGGAGTCACTCCACATCAGTTAGTCTGGAGTCACTCCACATCAGTTAGTCTGGAGTCACTCCACATCAGTTAGTCTGGAGTCACTCCACATCAGTTGGTCTGGTGTCACTCCACATCAGTTAGTCTGGAGTCACTCCACATCAGTTAGTCTGGTGTCACTCCACATCAGTTGTGTTGAGTCACTCCACATCAGTTAGTCTGGTGTCACTCCACATCAGTTAGTCTGAAGTCACTCCACATCAGTTGGTCTGAAGTCACTCCACATCAGTTAGTCTGGTATCACTCCACATCAGTTGGTCTGAAGTCACTCCACATCAGTTAGTCTGGTGTCACTCCACATCAGTTGTCTGAAGTCACTCCACATCAGTTAGTCTGGTGTCACTCCACATCAGTTGGTCTGGAGTCACTCACATCAGTTTGTCTGAAGTCACTCCACATCAGTTAGTCTGGTGGTCACTCCACATCAGTTAGTTGGTGTCACTCCACATCAGTTGGTCTGGTGTCACTCCACATCAGTTAGTCTGGTATCACTCCACATCAGTTAGTCT